>ML784258.1:98317-133023 GCA_009831015.1 Picea engelmannii
TCTTCAGGTAATGATTTGATTGTTGTAGGATTGCTCTAATTTACTAGAGTCTGAAGTCCCATTAGCTCTCAGATCGAAGATAAATCGATTGCTATATTCACAGTGGGTGGTGTGAATGAGCCGCAGGTTTTATTTTGCGGTATCACAGTTTTCTGTTAAAATATTGTAGATCATGTTGTTTTTTTTGTTTTTTTTTTTTCTGATATTCAAGCGGGCAATGAACCCTGAAAGCAATAGAATAAACCCTAAAGCGGGTTAAATTTGTTAACAATATACGTGGCTAATTTTCCCATACCCTAAACAGCCATAGGTATGAACTTGACTCTTTACATAAATTTTCGGGGTGTGGTTAGACATGCCAATCCGTTCTAGTTATGTTTCTATGGGCCGATGGTTTCAGAACAGTTATGCTCAAAACCATATGACTTGACTCTTAATTAATTGCGGCTTTTCAAGAAAATTTTTCATGTTATAAAAAAAAAAACAATTTTGGCCCGAGTTGACTCCAGGTCTGTATCTCTCGCAACCTGCTTGATTATAATTTGTTGAAGGTAAAACCTTGAAGTTAACTCTGATCAAAATAAGTAAATTGATACCAAAAAAACCGTCGTCCCAAATGATACTCGCTTCTTGATACATTTTGTCTTCCTACATACAATGGTCTGATAAAATACATTCTTATTTTCAGCTCTCTTTGTTGTTCTGCATCCATAAATATTATCAGTTTAGCCCCTTTGTATTTTAAACTATTATTTGTCGAAAATTGGTTTCTAAAATCGTAATGCAGGGGGTCAACTAGGACTAGATGGTAAGGGTGTTGTTTCATACTCACCAAGCTTCAGATCCCCTGGAGATATGTTTCTCTTGTTACACTAATTGCATTCTTCCCGGATAGAAACCAAAATATGGAATGGCTTGCATGTTGCACAGTAATAATATATATGAAGCATCTGGTGAAAAAAGTGGTAGTCTAACTGTTTTCTGCCATGATCTGTGTTTTATATTTTATTTAATGAATTCATTATTCTCTTTATATATTATCGACTGGTAGTAATGGTTGCAATGATGATATTTTGTTACTCGAGAGTACCCCAATGATTGGGGAAACTTGATGTGGTGCTCAACCTGAGCTGTTACCTGAGCAACAATCTTTAGCTTTAACAGTTATTTATATCGCATTAATGGTTGTTGCTGGCTTCGGCATGCATTTAGATTTGATGTCTTGAAACTCATTCCAACTGACTTGTTCTCTAAGTTGCTATGTAATGGCTTCCATTTTAATCTTTGATGTTTTTAGGCAGTGAGTTCCAGTTTATTCTATTTTGTTTGTATATTGTTTGTATAGATTTAAATGATGCGTATCATTAATTTTTGGAACAAAAGTTATCTTGAAACTCATTCCAACTGAAATGTTCTTTGATGTTCAATGTAATGGTTTCTAGTTTAATCTTTGATGTTACTAGGCAGTGTGTCTCTGTTTACTTTATTTTGTTAGTAGATATTTTTGTGATGTCTATTTATTTTTGAAATATTTTCATACTGATGTCAACTAGGTGGCACTATAGTGAAGAAATTATGGTTACAGAATTCTTTTGAAGCAAAGCTGGTGCATAATTGTAACAGCCCTAGTTGCTTGTTTTACTTTAGTAAATTCGTTTTTACATTTTCAATATGTATTTCATTTATATATATATATAGATTTGTTTATATATAATCACAATAATAATACGTTTGGTTTACAGGTTAGGCGGAGCTGGAGTTGGAGCTGGGAATTTTGGCCCTCAGGCCCATATTTCAAACAAAAGCTCTGATACCATGTGTAATAGCCAAATAATTTAAACATCTAGTAATTCTACAACAAGACAGTAACTTCTACTAGATTTATGAAAATTCAATAATTCCTTTCTATTTTTAACACATACGCATGTAAATTTAACAACGAATAATAAAATTTTATAACAGATTAAAAACAAATAGATAATTTTAAATACTTGGGTCTGATGCTAACCCCCCGTTTGTCCACTTGCCTTGTTGACCATTGTTGAACTGTGTGAACACTGCCCAAAACCTTGTTCCACCCTGCCAACTAGGACAACTTCCTAGCTCCAGGATATCATATGGATATCCTAGGCCCCGTGCCCAAAACCTCCAGCAAACCGGTGCCTGTACTAAACCTTCCTGACTACAGAACTCCACTCTCCTCCCTACCAATCCAAGAGAGCCCCCCGAAATCAATCCACATCTCTCGTCGAATGATCCCCTCCTTCCTGACCTCCTCCGCTCATATGCCTCCTTCACTGCCTTCTCCCCCCATTTACTTCCTTACCTACTCCTAGTTAATGCCCCTTATCCTTTCCTTTATTATTTTATCCTCTCGTAATTAATATGTTATCCCTTTCCGTGTACGTAACCTTTTAATTTAAACAATATAACTTATTAATCTTTTAAATTTAATACTCATGTTATTAAATGTAATAGATAGCTAATTAATTAATTAATCAAAATTATAACCTTTAATTAATAAATAAATACTTAATTAATATCATTAGATCAATCTTCGTTTAGTTATTAACATGGTAGGCAAAATTAATTACCTAATAAATCTTTTACTTAATAATCCCTAAGTATATATTCTACTAGGGTTGTTACATAGAGAAAAAAATTCCTTGTTTCATTAATGCATTTAGTGCATTGCATGGACTCATATTGCTTCTATTTTATAACAATTGCATATTTTAAGCATTGTCTTATGTACGGGAACAAATGAAGAAAAATTGGGGTTGTGCATGATCCCTTTCAAATCAACTAACTACACTCGAATGTAGATCTTTTAATGTTGGGTAATGATGACATTGAACATGGATTTTTCATCTTATATAAATGATGAGTCTGTAGAGGTGCAACTCATAGAAGAGGGGTGTATGATACTATCCGATAGTTTTCCTCTCATTAAAGGCCACATTGAAGTAAAACCTACCACTAACTATATACCTAAAGTTGGAATCGTGTTATCCCTTGTATGATAGCCTTTTACAATGAGGAAGGTATTTATGCGATGGTATTTATACAATTTTTTTATATCTTGTAAAATCCATTTCATGGCTCTTACCCCACTTTCCTTTCTTAAACAATTTAACTCTCGAATGGATTTAGGACTGCAGTGACCCCCTTTATTTAATCACTATACGGTGATATCTTCCTAAAACTTTTAAAGGGATACATAAGAGGGATAAAAAAAACTCATTGTGATGATATCTTGTTGATTTTCTTAGTTCCTCAAAAGAAACATGTTAGCAAGTCAAAATTTTATCTATTGCTTGAAATTGATCTCTCTTGGTTTTAAAAATATTTAAGGTAACTTTGGGATCCTTTTCTTGTTTTTTTTATGGTTGACCCTCGTAGTCCCTTAAGGAGGGTTATGCAAGCATTAAATTCTCCATTAGATATGTTGAAGAATTCCCTTTATTAGTTATAGATGGATACGTAATGTAAGCAGTGTTAAATTTTGTATGGTTGAGAGGATCCATTCTCGCATGGGTTCTCATAATGAATATGAAATTTGGCGTTCCCTCACATACTCCTAGAAGTTGTCCATCAAAATGAGATGTATAGTTATTCTACATGAGATTAAGTTTGTATTGCGCTCTTGATTTAATTATCATTATGAATATCCTATTCCTCATTTACACACATTGTTGCTTGAAAAATGATAGGGTTTAGTAGACTATCATGTTGCGTCATTAAACATTGTTGAAGTATAGTTGAATTAGTAACTATATCTTTTTGTGCCTTAGAATAATGTTAATGAATAAATGATTAAGTGATTATCCTTCCTTGCATTACAGGATAATGTTGGTGTATAGATGATTAAGTGATTAGATCTCTTTGCGCCTTGGAATAATGTTAATGAATCAATAATTAAGTGATTAGCCTTCCTTGCGTTATGGGATAATGTTGGTGTATAGATGATTAAGTGATTAGATCTCTTATGCCTTGGAATAATGTTAATGAATAAATGATTGAGTGATTATATTTCTTTGCACCACATATTAAATGTTGATGTATGATCGGTTATGAATTTTCCTAATCTTGTGTCTTGAAATTAATGCTGATGTATGTTGAGTTGTGTAATTAGATTACTCGCGCGCCATGAAAATAAGGTTGATGATTTCTCTTGTGCCATGGTTAATTGATGATTAATATTGATTGATTGATCTAGTTTATTGTCGTCTTGATTGGATTAGCAGGATTTAGACACCTCCTTGTTCCTCAAAATAGTCTCTAGCCCTGAGACCTTAAATGGTCAAAATCAATCGGATGAATCCTGGGCTTGAGAGTTTCTTATGTGTCCTGGAGGTCTTAACCATCTAGGACAAGTTGGGAAGGTAGTTATTTGATATTCAGTGTCTTCTTAATCATTATTTATATTTTTCTTCGAATAATTGTGATGTGCTGAAATGAGTTGCTATTTATGTTTATGCATTGAACATGTGTCGTTGTTATTTATGTTAATGCATTGGATTTGTGTCTTTTATTTTGATGGTGTGTTTCTTGTAATGCTTTTAATTATGAGGTAGTGTTTATTGCACCTTTCTATGAATTATGTCTTGACGTTAAATTCCTCATGCTAAAAAAAAATGTTTACCTATTGTACATCATTGTTTGTTGTCATAACAGAGGGGTAGTTACAGGGATACTCCAATAAATCCTTGGGAATTTATAAGTTTCCATCATTGTTGAGCCCCAAATGGGCTCACCCCAACATACTACAGTTATTTATTTAATTTCATTACTCCATTATATCATAGTTGGAACCTCAATGTACTACAAGGAAAAGACCCTCTAGTGGATTTTTTTTGCGGATGCCCCTATTAAAATATCCAAAAAATTAGTTTATAGCAGAGGATACTAGCGGAAGTGAATGAGTAGAGGTTTTAGAAGATGTTTTTGTACGATGCATTTATAAATATAAAACACACCGGTGCGGTTTATACAAATGATGCATCAGTGCTTGCAAAACTAATGCATCGTAGTAGGATTATTTCAAACAAAAAAATATTCCGATGCACTACAGAAATAATGACGCACCAGACCACACAATTTCTCTTAAAAATTGTGCATCGTGGCAGTATTATTTAATTGTTTTTTATATACGATGGTGCACTAATTAAAAAATTACACGAGTGTGGATGGTTTCTCCCCAAAAATGGTGCACCGTGGTAAGGTTTTTGAAAACAAATATTATGGTGCACTACATAAATAACGACACATTGGTGAGGCTAGTTTTTTAGTGCACCGTAAAAGGGTTAAATTAAAAAAATTATTGGCCATATTCTTAATCATGAAGAAACATCATCTGAGAGAGAAGTAACAACAGGAGGAGTAGAGGGTTGACATGTACAATGTTGTACGATATTGGGAGGTGAGGGAGAGGGAGAGGGATTTTTTTCCTTAGCATTTCTGTGAATTTTTTTGTCTTCATTTCATCTGTAAAGACTTGAGTCTAAAGTATAGACATTTCATTTGTAAATACTTGAGTCTAAAGTATGGGTAGTCTCTCAAAATTCTAATCTATAATCATATGAATCATGTTGTAGACTTAAGTATTTGGTGAAATCCCAACTAACGGGTTGTCTAGAAAAATTCTAATCTATATTAGTTACAGATTCATAATTGTGTGTGATTATGATGACAATTTGAATTATTATGAACATGATGTCCACGATGGGAATCTTTATCCAAGGGTACCTACTACCGTATGGATATCCCTTCCCATATCGTTATCATGATCATCAATGATTATAACCTTGTGTGATCTCTCTATCAATGATCATAACTAGCTTGCATAATCGTCAATGATCATAACTTGCATGATATCGTTGTCCATGATCATAACTTGAATGATCTCATCATCAATGATCATAAGCTATGTGATCTCATCGTCAATGATCATAACCTTGATCTCTCCGTCATTGATCATAGCCATCTCTCAAAATCCTAAACTATAATCATTTCTCATTTATAATATAGTTGGGAGTTCACCAAATCCTTGATTCTACAACATGACCAGTCTAGAAAAATTCTAATCTATATTACTGGAAAACAAAAAAATTAATAACTTTTAAAGCACAATTATGTGTATATCTAAAATAAATTGCACCGGTGCGTTTATAACACCCTAACGCACTGGGGCATTTCATTAATAATCACACTGTGACATGATTAAATAAAACAAATACACACCATCATAGTATTATTTCAAAATGTATACTCTGTTGCGCTCTGTGGTATACTGATGCACTGGTCAACACATGTGCTCTAAATGGATGCACCATGAAAGGGTTATTTAAAATATATATATAATCTGGTGCACTAGTTAAAACCAGACGCACCAGTGCCAATAATAATAGAGCGCACCATGACATGGTTAAATAAAAACATTTACACACCATTGTAGGATTATTTCAAAAAATATACGCTGGTGCGCTCCATATCATACTGATGCACCGGGGTGCACTGTTTCTCCAAAGGGAGCACCATGTTAGGGTTATTTTTAAAAAAAATAACTATTGCCCTATATAACACTAGACACACCGGTGCATCAAATAATTGACCGCACTGTAATAGGGTTAAATACAAAAATTACGCACCATTATAGGATTTTTGATGCAGGAGCATCGCTCACTCATCAAGCGAGCTAGCGCATAGAGCAGAAAAGACAGCTGGACACTGCCAGCACACATTTTGAAATAATTTGGGATTTGTTGCGCCACTCTTTAATGAAGTTATTCATAAAGAAGCACACTTGTATTGTAATGGACCTTGAGCAGATAAGCTCACGTCCTTAGGTAGAAGAGGCATTTAATAGATTTAATGTAAAGTAGATAGAATATTTAATTTCTAGATTTGATAGCTTTAGAGCTCGAGAGGGAAACGGGATATAGACACCCTCCTTTGTAAATTATATTATTATCAACCATCGAGGAGCAAGAAGAGAAGAGCTTGCAGAGAACTGTATGAAGAACCTCCATGTACAGACATTGAATTAATAAAAGAGCTTTGATTCAATTTCATGGTTGTGTTAGTCTCTGTGTATTGATGATATTATGCTCATGAGTGTTTGATTCTTGTCATACATTTGCTTTTATATGTTGTGTATGTGATTTCATGGTTGAAATGAAGTCTGTGAGAACAGGTAATTAGTTTCGATCGTTTCTCTATCTTGAACCAGAGAATTCCTGCAAGGGGTGCAATTGAATTTGTCTGCAAGGAGTGCGTGACTGCAGGGTTCAAGTAGAGAAATATTTTGTTCTAAGTTCTCAGAAGTGCAGGTTTGGTATTGAAGCCATGCAAGGTGTGCGTAGGCTAGAAGAAGTCTCAGAGTTGTGATTCTGAGCAAAGGGAAGTGAAAGACTGTTGTTGCAAGTGTGCGCAGAGTCGTGAAGATTTCAACACTTAGGCATTGTTGAAGGTTTCCGCAAGGAGTGCGTGAAAAAGCTTCTTCCTGAGGGAATTGAAGCCGTGAAAGCTCAGAAGAGATAGGTCTTCGAAGTTGTCGAAGGACTGCGGAGAAAAGTTGTGCGTGAGCAGATTGCATAGGCTAGACGCAGATTGACGGATAAGTCTTGGGGAGAGACACTTCTTGTTCGGGGATTGTTCAAGGAGAGAGTGGACGTGAAGTCTACAGTCGAGGCGAAGAAGTTCGAAGTCCAGAAGAGCAAGGGCGTCGAACTAAAATCATGAGGAGCGTGACTCTATTCGTGGTTTGGATATATCGGGATATCACGTGGAAGCGAGTTGAAACTTGACCGTGGAGATCGCGAGGAGCAAGGTTCTGAGGAATTCCGTAGATTGTGGGGACCATGAGAGTGAGGTGACATGGCAGGTGATCTCGGGACATCGTGTCTCAGGAGTTGAAGGGATAAACGATTGGTCTCGCGAGTGGCGAGAACGCGAAAGAGTGAGATCACGAGGTCGACATCTCGGCTCATCGCGTATCGGGAACTTGAACTCCGAGTGTTTGGTGCTCCGATTGGCGAAGGGCGATAGAGAGAAGTTTCGATAGACGAGGAAGAAAGTCAGCGTTGACTGACACATCTCGGGTCTCGGGGATCTGAGGAGGTAATGCATAATGGTTGAACTCGCGAGTAGCGAAGTTCCGATCCTCCAAATAATAGGAAGGAGGATTGCGGAAGTGAACTGTGGGTACAGATCTTCCGATAGGAAGATAGAAGAGTATTGGACTCTTCAGGCCGAGAGAAGAGAAGGTCCTGGTGAGCGCGATCATTCTCCAAGGGGTGGGGAAGGCGGTCGTGGACATCAAGTGGTATTAGAGCGGGAATTTTCTTTTCTTTCTGTAGCAGAGAAGAGGATACATCATGCCGCCCAGAAGAGAAAGACAATCACCAGACCCAGAAGATAGGGAGGTGAGAAGAAGAGGTAGACTAGCAGGAAATCCAGAAATGGAGCAGCAGATGAGAGATCTTCGAGCAAGGATTGAGGAGATGGAAACAACACCAAGACGTGGAGTTGGTGCTGGGGATCTTAGCGATTCCGAAGTTGAAGAAGAAGCTGGACATGAAGAAGAGGTCACAGCAGAAGAGGCATCAACAGAACGGTTGATCAAAGCCATCGCAAGGATGGGTGCGAAGGTGAAAATGAACATTCCAGTCTATGAGGGAAGTCTGGATGCAGAGGAGCTGCTAGATTGGATAAGAGCTCTTGACACCTACTTCGACTATGAGGATATCGAAGAGGATAAGAAAGTCAAGCATGCAGTTACACGCTTGAAAGGACATGCAGCATTGTGGTGGGATGAACTACAAGCTGATAGACACTGCAAAGGCAAGCAAAAGATCAAAAGTTGGGATCGAATGATCGCGAAGATGAAGGTGAAGTTCATCCCAAGGGATTATCAGATCACTCTATTCAGGCGAATGCATAACCTGAGACAGAAGTTGATGACGGTGAAGGAATACACCGAAGAGTTTTACAAGCTCAATATCCGAGCAGGTCATCGGGAGAGCGATGATGAGAAGGTGGTGAGATACCTGAATGGTCTGAGATACGACATTCAGGATGAATTGAGCATGGTTACCATCTGAATAGTTGAGGATGTTTACCAAATGGCTCTGAAAGCCGAAGAAAAGCTGAGTCGTAAGAAAGGTCAGCGAGGGTGAGGCAGAAGTCAGCCCAGAGGCAAGGCGGTTGCCCAGGAGAAATTCCAGAAGCCCAAAGAGGAATGGAAGAAACCTCAGGGTAGGATTGAAAGAGGTGGAACCTCACAACAAAGATAGCAATATGCTGAGCCGAGGAGACAGCAAAATGATCAGCAAGGAGATTATGCTGATGCAAACACTCTTCCTCGTACTAGAGGTCGAGGTAGAGGAAGAGGAGGAGTAATCACATGTTTCACATGTGGGAAGAATGGGCACAAGTCATTCGAGTGTCCAGAGAAAAAGAAATATACAGGAGAAGCTCACATCACTAAAGCGCAGAGGCATGATGCTGAGACAGAAGATGCAGACAGCGGAAGATCGCTAGGGATGCATAAAGTCCTTTTGACACCTGAGAAGGAGGTGAAAATATCAGTGCAAAGGACCAGACTATTCAGAACAGCTTGCACAGCTAAGGACAGAAAATGCAAGGTTATCATGGAAAGTGGTAGCACAGATAATCTCGTTGCAGCCGAGATGGTGGAAAAATTAGGGCTGGAAACGACTAATCACCCAAGCCCATACAAAGTTTCATGGCTACATAAAGGACATCGGGTGAGTGTTACCAAACAATGCTTAGTTGAGTTCAAAATAGGGGGATATCATGATAAGATCTTGTGTGATGTTATTCCCTTGGATGTATGTCATTTGTTATTGGGTAGACCATGGCAATATGACAAAAATGTGATTCATGATGGGAGAATGAACACATATACACTAGAGAAGAATGGGAGAGCCCATAAGTTACTTCCGATAAAGGATAAAGAGGTGAATCCGGAAGTAAGCAATACAATACTTCTCATGAGGGGGAAGGAACTCCTCACAGAAATGGAGAAGAAGGAAGATCCACAATTCTTTGTGGTCAGAAAACCGAGGATTGTTTCGACTAGCACAAGAGTGGATGATTTACCAATTGAAGTTCAGGAACTACTGGAAGAGTTCACTGACATCATAGTGGACGAATTACCTCATTCGTTGCCACCGATAAGAAGTGTGAGTCATCACATAGACCTCATACCAGGAGCTAGTTTACCGAACAAGGCAGCGTACAGGTTGACACCATAGGAAAATGAGGAGGTCAAGAATCATGTCCAAGATTTGTTGGACAAAGGATTGGTCAGGGAGAGCCTGAGTCCATGTGATGTTCCAACAATGCTAAGTCCGAAGAAGGATGGAGGATGGAGAATGTGTACAGAATCTAGAGCGATCAACAAAATCACCATCAGGTATAGATTTCCACTGCCGAGAATGGATGATCTGATGGATTGCCTGAGTGGGGCAAATTATTTTTCAAAGATTGATCTGAAAAAGAAGATATCATCAGATTCGCATGAGAGAAGGTGATGAATGGAAAACAACATTCAAGACAAACGAGGGTTTGTACGAATGGTTGGTCATGCCATTTGGATTGACAAACGCGCCGAGTACATTTATGAGGGTGATGAATGAAGTCCTGAGGGAATTCATCGGAAAATTTGTTGTCGTATATCTGGACGATATACTAATTTTCAGCAAGACCAAGGCTGAACATTTGAAACATTTGGCCATTGTGATGAGAAAGCTACAGCAGGAGAAGCTATTGATCAACATGAAGAAATGTTCGTTCATGAAGACATAGCTCATTTATTTGGGTTTTGTTATATCGACGAATGAGTTGAAGATGGATCCGAGTAAGGTGGATGTGATCAAGAATTGGTCATCACCGAGAAATGTTTTCGAGGTGAGAAGTTTCCATGGATTAGCTAGTTTCTACAGAAAGTTCATCAGGAATTTCAGTGGAATTAGTGCAACAATGATGGACACAGTGAAGAAGCGACATAAAGTTTTTCACTGGACGACGGAGGCTGAAAAAAGATTCAATCTGTTGAAGCGAAAGATCACAGAGCAACCAGTGTTAGTGTTGCCAGACTTTCAGAAGACATTTCAGGTGAGATGTGATGCAAGCGGATGTGCTATAGGAGCGGTCTTGAGTCAGGATGACAGGCCAGTTGCATATTTCAGCGAGAAGCTGGATGACGCGAAGCTAAAATACTCCACGTATGATAAGGAATTTTATGCTATCATACAGGCACTGAAGAAGTGGAGGCATTACTTAATCCCAAAAGAGTTTGTTTTGTAGAGTGATAATCATGCATTACAGTTTGTGAGTCAACAGGAGAAGTTGAATCAGAAACATGCAAAATGGGTAGAGTATATGCAGAATTTCACATTTGTGATTAAGCATATTGCAGGTACTGCTAACAAAGTGGTTGATGCTTTGAGTAGGAAGTGTTTGTTGCTGCAGAAGTTCAGAGTTAAAACCTTGGGTTTTGAAAACCTTAAGGACATGTATGCAGGTGATACAGATTTTGCAGAAGCATATGAAGTAGCTGAGAATCCAGTTCTCAGAGATCGGAGTCCTTGGATAGATTATATGATCCAAGAAGGATTGTTGTTCAGAGGCAATCGGCTGTGTATTCCGAATTGCTCCATGAGGGAGAACCTGTTGAAGGAAAAACACAGTGGTGGACTAGCATGTCATTTTGGACATGACAAAACGTTCGCGAAGTTGAGCGAATCATATTTTTGGCCGGGCATGCGAGCAGATGTCAAGAGGTTTGTTGGCAGGTGCAGAATTTGTCAGCATTCGAAAGGGAGAAAGCAGAATGCATGTCTTTATCAGCCATTTCCCATACCAGAGAGACCATGGGAGGCGATAAGCATGGATTTCGTATTGGGTTTGCCGAGGACGCAAAGAGGAGTTGATTCTATCTTTGTGGTCGTGGACAGATTTTCGAAGATGGCACATTTTATTCCGTGTCAGAAGACCAGCGATGTGACGCACATCGCAAATTTGTTTTTCAAGGAGATCGTTAGACTTCATGGATTGCCGAGAAGCATAGTCTCGGACAGGGATACCAAATTCATAGGTCATTTTTGGAGGACGCTATGGAAGAAGCTAGGAACTAACCTGGCATTTAGTTCTGCTTATCATCCGCAGACGGATGGACAGACAGAAGTGGTCAATAGGAGTCTAGGAGACTTGTTGAGAAGTTTGGTGACAGAGCACCATAGCAGCTGGGACAATGTGTTGCCACAGGCAGAGTTTGCGTACAATGATTCGGTGAATCGGAGTACAGGAAAAAGTATGTTTGAGATTGTATACGGCAGGCAACCGAGAGGAGTTTCTGAACTTAGGGAGTCAGAACAGACTGCGACTAGCAACGCTAGTGCAGAGGAATTTGCTGAGGCAATGCAAGAACTTCACAGTCAGGTGAAGCAGCGACTGATAGATTCAAATAAAGAGTATAAGCGCAGGGCAGATCAACATCGGAGACAACTTCAGTTTGAAGTTGGGGATCTTGTTTTGGCACATATGAGAAAAGAAAGGTTACCAAGGGGAACATACAATAAATTGAAAATGAAGAAAATTGGACCATGCAGAGTCCTGAAGAAATTCAGAGAGAATGCTTATGAGATCGAGTTGCCGAATGGCATCGGAATATCTCTGATATTCAACATAATAGATTTATATCCATACAGGGATGGAGAAACAGACACTGGAACTGAGGAGCCAGTGATCCAGTGGACGAAGCAATTGCCAGTTGCAAAGAAGTCGCAGATGGAGTACATACTAGACAAGAGAGTGGGTAAGAAGACCAGGCATAAACAATATTTTGAGTATCTGGTCAAATGGAAGAACCATCCAGTGGAGGATGCTAGGTGGGATACTGAGGCAGTGATCCAGAAGCATGGACAGACCATGCAGGAGCTCATGGATAGGAGCCCATGAAATTTTTCAAGCCAGGGATTATGATGCAGGAGCATCGCTCACTCATCAAGCGAGCCAGCGCATAGAGAAGAAAAGACAGTTGGACAGAGCCAACACACATTTTGAAATACTTTGGGATTTGTTGCGTTGCTCTTTAATGAAGTTATTCATAAAGAAGCTCCCTTGTATTGTAATGGACCTTGAGCGGATAATCTCACGTCCTTAGGTAGATGAGGCATTTAATAGATTTAATGTAAAGTAGATAGAATATTTAATTTCTAGATTTGATAGCTTTAGAGCTCGAGAGGGAAACGGGATATAGACACCCTCCTTTGTAAATTATATTATTATCAACCATCGAGGAGAAAGAAGAGAAGATCTTGCAAAGAAGTGTATGAAGAACCTCCATGTACAGACATTGAATTAATAAAAGAGCTTTGATTCAATTTCATGGTTGTGTTAGTCTCTGTGTATTGATGATATTATGCTCATGAGTGTTTGATTCTTGTCATACATTTTCTTTTATATGCTGTGTATGTGATTTCATGGTTGAAATGAAGTATTTGAGAACAGGGAATTAGTTTCGATCGTTTCTCTATCTTGAACCAGAGAATTCCTGCAAGGGGTGCAGTTGAATTTGTCCGCAAGGAGTGCGTGACTGTAGGGTTCAAGTAGAGAAAGATTTCATTCTAAGTTCTCAGAAGTGTAGGTTTGGTATTGAAGCCATTCAAGGTGTGCGCAGGCTAGAAGAAGTCTCAGAGTTGTGATTCTGAGCAAAGGGAAGTGAAAGACTGCTGCTGCAGGTGTGCGCAGAGTCGTGAAGATTTCAACACTTAGGCATTGTTGAAGGTTGCCGCAAGGAGTGCGTGCAAAATATTCTTCCTGAGGGAATTGAAGCCAAGAAAGCTCAGAAGAGATATGTCTTCAAAGTTGTCGAAGGACAACGGAGAAACGTTGTGCATGAGCAGGTTGCATAGGCTAGACGCAGATTGACGGATAAGTCTCAGGGAGAGACACTTCTTGTTCGGGGATTGTTCAAGGAGCGAGTGGAAGTGAAGTCTACAGTCGAGGCGAAGAAGTTCGAAGTCCGGAAGAGCAAGGGCGTCGAACGAAAATCACGAGGAGCGTGACTCTATTCGTGGTTTTGATATATCGGGATATCGCGTGGAAGCGAATTGAAACTTGACCGTGGAGATCGCGAGGAGCAAGGTTCCGAGGAATTTCGTAGATTGTGGGGACCACGAGAGTGAGGTGACATGGCAGGTGATCTTGGGACATCGGGTCTCGGGAGTTGAAGGGATAAGTTATTGGTCTCGCGAGTGGCGAGAACGCGAAAGAGTGAGATCGCGAGGTCGGCATCTCGGCTCATCGCGTATCGGGAACTTGAACTCCGAGTGTTTGGTGCTCCGATTGGCAAAGGGCGATAGAGCGAAGTTCCAATAGCGGAGGAAGAAAGTCAGCGTTGAATGACACATTTCGGGTCTCAGGGATCTGAGGAGGTAATGCATAATGGTTGAACTCGCGAGTAGCGAAGTTTCGATCCTCCGAATAATAGGAAGGAGGATTGCGGAAGTGAACTGTGGGTGAAGATCTTCCGATAGGAAGATAGAAGAGTATTGGACTCTTCGGGCCGAGAGAAGAGAAGGTCCTAGTGAGCGCGATCGTTCTCCAAGGGGTGGGGAAGGCGGTTGTGGACATCAATTTTATACAAAAAATATATACACCGGTGCGCTCCATAGTAACCAGATGCATCGATGTGCACACGTGCTCTAAAAGGGCACACCGTGTTTGGGTTATTTGTAAAAACTATTATCCATTGTGCTACGTAAATATGTTAGCACCTATGCGTTCAGTCATCGAGTGCACCAGAATAGGGTTTAATAAGAAAAAATCCCTGCTGTAAAATTCATTTTTACCATTTTCAGTGTTGTGGAGATCAAAAGCATCGATGTAACTTTTTCCTCTCTAAAGTGCCCTGCCATTGGTGCTTCCCTTGCTTTCCTTTCTTCTGTTTGTTGCTCTGTGTGTGGCTTTCAAATTTTTCCAAACAATGGGAAAATTTAATTTTTTATCTATGTTCCAACCATACCTCCTCGACGAAAAAATGTCCAGATAATATCTTTGTTTCTTTATAACTTAAGTTTTCGGTGGATTAAAATTTAAAATTGAGTTAACTGTTTTTTTTCTACGTAGTGCGTTCGAGACATTCGGCTCGCAACACGGTTGGTGCACCCTATAGATTTACAAGGTGCATTGCAACATAATGTTAAATACCTTGGTGAAGCATAGGTAAACATGATTGCACTGACGCGTCCATTTATCAACACACAATGAAAAATTATATAGCTATTCGACGGTATGTCTCAGTACCTCTAACACACCGGTCTGTTACGGTACATGATGCACTACGCGAATCAGATATATTATTTCGCACGATGTGTTAGTAAGCGTGCACGTGGGTGCATTCATGTTTACAAACACATCACTATAACAAAATTAGCATTTTTTCGTGGTGGTCCCTGTATATTCTTTATGTGCACCCCGAATGGTGTGAGCCGAACGACTTGAACACACTGCCCAAAACAATTAGATAAAAAATTACAAATTTTCGTACTCATCAATTTTAAAAAAATTGCAGGGTGGTGCATCACCATTACTGAAAATCACCTGTGCATATAAGGAATGTATACACACCGCCTTAACTAATTAAAAAAAAAATGTTTTACATCGTGTTAGGATTTTAATTTTTTTTTATTTTAAGTGGTGCGTAGGGTAGTCATAACGCACCGGTAGGGTGGTGCGTCAATTTTAAAAAATTGGTGGGGAGGTGCGTCTCTATTACTTAAATGCATTGGTGCATATAAGGAACGTATAGACATTGCCTTAACTAATTTTAAAAAAATTGTTTTACAGTGTGTTAGGATTGAAATACCAAGAGAGACCGACCTCTCCTCTACTTTCTTTTCTTGGCCAATGATTCTTTTTACTTTTTGAAGAAATAATATCTATCCTAACAGCTAATGTGTCACTTTCTTTTGATGATATGTGCCTCCATAAATAATATGAAACATTTTTAAATATATCCATTGGATCTAGTAAGTGGGCAATCTTAAGATGCTTCCAATATGGGAGATCATAAAAGAAATATTCTCTTTTCACCCCAATGGGAAATTTCTCAACATAGGTGTCAAATAATTATGGATCATCGAACATAGGCTCCCCATTTGAATCGAACATTTCTATAATATCCTTCTCCTTCTCTCTCTCATATGCTCTAAGCCATTTTGTTGGTGTCATTATTGCAGGCCTTTGGGTTCTCTCTGTTTTACCGTTGAAAACTAATGTTACTCTTCTATAAAGGTGTTATTCTGGGAGGAATACCCTGGAGCAGTCATACACTGGCTTTCGTAGGTGGTTGGACTACCTAGCCTTCAGACAAGGTCCAAAACATTTACATCCATGATAGACTTTTTTTACAAGACCTGCAAAATTATTAATGTATACAAATTATGTTAGCATCGAACATCAGAACAATCACAACGAATTAAATATGCCAAAATATATTGTTACGTATATAAACAAATCAATAAACATGTAATTTACCAGAGAAAACTCATAAGCCTAGATAATCATGTGTGGTGTAAGCACATATTCCATACAATGTAAAACTCCTCTTTGTTGTGATGGGTCTTGATACATCGTATACATGTATCCCTTCCCATAATTCCTTCAATTCATCTACAAATGGTTGTAGGTAGACATCCATATTCTTCACTTTTATTTTACCAGGGACTATAAGAGCCAACGTAAGATGTTCAGTCTTCACAGAAAAGCATGGGGGGGTATTTTTATTGATCACTACTATAGGCCAAACAGAATTGTTGGTGGTTTGGAGGGAATATGAGTTGATTCCATCCATATCTATGCTGAGTTGTGGACTTTGTACTTCATCCTTGAATTTTCTAGGCCATGTATCCTCTATATGCTTCATGGCTATTGAATCTATTGGGATTCACTTAAATCTTGACTCACTTCTATGTGAGACATGCCATCCATGCAACAGAGCTAATTATTTGCAACGAAAGAGTCTTTTAATCCTTGGGATTATAGGCATGTGCCTCAATATCTTATGAGGAGGAACATGTGATTTACCCTTTTTATTTGATTTATGATATCTTTCATGCCCACATTTTGTACATATATCTTTATCTGCATATTCTACTCTATATAGAATACAATCATTCAGACATGCATGATATGATATGTACTCAACACCCAATATTTTCAATATCTTCTTTTCCTCTTCACAACTTCCAAGAAAGACATTATCCTTCGGAAGTACCTTATCTTTGAATAACTTGCAGTTAATGGGAAATATAAATGTACAATGTCATTTAATGTTCATAAAATCGATCGTTTTTAATGTTGATTGTATGACAATATTTATAAAATTATAAGGGACTTAATGATGGTCAACTACCTCAATATTGTTGAGAAACATACGTTTGGCATGCCAAACTTTGCTTTCAAGTTTTACAATAACATTGTTTTCCCCAAGTGGGTAGACTTTGATTGGCTAGGTATAAAGAGAGGGGTGGTGGAAGAAGATTTCAGACTTTTGAATAAGGTATCAGTGATAAGAGCATCATCCCCTCTCACATTGTTCTAGAATGCATATAACAACATTGTCTCGATGGAAGTTGTATCCCGTAAATAATCATCCATACCAACCTCTATTTCATTGACTCCAATGCCAACTTGTGAAGAACTACTATTGTTGTAGTCATTCATAATTGGCGAATCTGGACATAATGGGAATTGAATAGGTGGTTGATTGAACCATTCTTGGTATGCTTCCTCTCTGATTTGTGCTCTTATTGCATCCTTCTCTCGATTTGACATTGTAGTGGGGTGCAACGGAAGATGATAGGTAGGTCGCTTATCATCATAATCCTAATTTCAAAAATATTGAACATTAATACATTGATGATATTAGTAAGCACTATGCAATTGGTTTTTTCAAATCACATTATACCCAACATTAATTATTACCGTTGCTGAGCCAAGATTGTGGCTGGAAGATGGCATGTTACTATTGACAGCGTAAAGTGATTGTCCATTTTCATCTATCAACTGTTTGTGGTATGTTGCTCCTAATAAGAGCTTCCGATGTTTTTGAATTGGTGGAATATTATTTGCCTCTGAACTTGATTGTGAATAAGGATCCTACAAATTTGGGTACATTTTTATTCAGATTGACAAAGATAAAAAAAAAATAAAAAAAAATCAATTAGATAATCAAAATATAAATAAAATATGAACTTACTGGAGATGGAAAGGGATAACTCCACAATGGAATTTGAGCAATATGGGACATGCTAGAATTTGAAGAATTGGACATTTGATATTATAAGATTTTCTCCCTGCATTTGAGCAAAATCAACAATAATGTTTTAAGAATAAGGCGACTTTAAGTGGAAAATGTATACTATGGAGTACTGCAAGTCATGTGGATTCATCCTAAAAGATAACTTAGGATGAATATACTATTTTGTGTTCAAAGAAAAATTTAGATAACTTTGAAAGCATAACAGTTTGCTTATTTAAACCATACGCATCGGTGCGTATATAAAAATATAAAGCACCATGGAGTTTACTTACGAGTCACACTGGTTCATAAATAAATAAAAAATAATTATCTAATATCGATGCTCCAAAACTTTTAACTGCACCAATGCATTGTATACAAAAACACACTGATGCGTTATATTAATAGATGCACCAGGGTTTTGAAAAACTTAAAAAAAAGTGCGACTTGCTTTTTTTACAATTGAAAAATGAGCGGGAATTTAAAATCTAATTTCATAAAGTCATTTAAATAGTAAAAAGTTATTCACTGTTTCATTATTTTACCAAAATTTACAATGGAGATATTTGCAAGAGAGCAATACATGAGAGCATTGTGGAGCAACATAATACTTTGGAATAATAGGATTATTCAGAAGATCATAATTTGAAGGTTATGGTGATTCATTTAAAACCCTTTTCATAAAATCTTTCCTAGGTATTAAGCTATTCAATATTTTATTATTTTGCCAAAATTTACACGGGAGAGATTTCCAACATAGATATACAGGGGAGCACTGTGGAGCAACAAATCAATACTTTTTAACATGAGACTTATTCAAAATATCATAATCTGAAGGGTATGATGATTCATTCAAAACCCTTTTGGAGCAACAAAATTATTCAAAAAATCAGAATCTGAAGGGTTTTGTGATTCACTCAAAACCTTACATATTAAGTTTTTTTACAATTTGTATCTGTATTTAGATTTAATTAAAATTCAAAAAAAGAAATAAAAAGAAAATAATACTTACCTTAAACCCTTGCTTCTTCTTGCTCATGTGATTGCAAAATTTCACCTTAGTGTTTAACTCTCTCTATCACTTCATAATTACAACTGTTCATTTTAGGCATTTTAGATTTAATGGGTTTATGTTTCCATATAAAAGACGTTTGACATTTGATGCATCGGATCCAAACCCTCTTGACCCTGTCACATTTTTTTTAAAAACTATTTCGGGTAATTGGTGTGCCTAATTGAATCTAATGCATCGATACACTTTTGGATAAAACACACTGGTAATGCTGCAGTATAATTAAAAAAATTCGTTCATCAATGTGTAATTTTGTTTGTTCATGGTATTTTTTTTTTTCGTTTTTTTTTTCTATTGGAGTAGTGTTGATAATGATACATATCGCACCATTGTAATTTATAATTTTTTAAAAATACGTATTTTATATCGGTGTGTTTCATATATGGAACACACTAATTTTTTATTTTATGAAAACATACCAAAAACGTTTTTTTGCAGAAAATTAAGTGATTTATTTATAAAATATATTTAATAACTTGTGTATTGAATGGTACATGATATATATTGATAAAAAAAATGTGTGAGAATAGTTCAAGTAACAAAAATTATGATCGACAGAATGATAACACATCCAAAAAGACAAAAAATGCAAGTTCTTTGTAAATTCTATACAAAATTAATATGTTAAAAAGACAAGTTCTTTGTAAATTCTATACAAAATTAATATGTTTGAACTATATGTAAGTTTAACTAATATGTATTGGTTAGTGTGTGTCCTCCATATCCATAAATTGAGGAATCTCGATAAGATTCTTTGTGATCTAAGTGCAAAAGAGCGTAAAAGCTTGATGGAAAAATTGCAAAAGGAAGAATCGAGATAATGAAAAAATTCTATTCAATATGAGTTATTTTTTCAATTTTCATTAATAATATACTTAAAAATATTAGATAACATGTTTCAAAGAATCTATTAATTCACATATGTTTAATGTTCTATAGGTACCAACAACGAAGGAACACAATGTCGTCCTAAGAAAATAAAGTTATAGAAGATGTAAGTGATGATGAATTGGTCCTTAGTTCATGTGGAGTGGTGTTGGAGGTTAATGAAAGGCGGATTTGTTTTCACAAAACTATGAGGGATATAGTGGAACAAACATATAGACGTACTTTCCACTTACAATACATAAATCAATCCAATGATTCCAAGAACTAGGTTATATATAAACTACATGAAGCATTTCCAGAGAAATGGTCAATGAGACCTATCAGACTTGCAATAGAAAAAACATACAACATCAAAAAATAATCATTCAAAAAGTAATATTCCTAAAAATGTTTTTTATAGAATATGTATATATTACTACAAACCATTCGTTTATTAATATCAATTTTGTTATATTTAGTTTTCATATATCAATATAAAAATATTTTGTTGACATGTTACTTTTTTTAGAAAGATTATGAAAATCCCAAAGGATCAACGAGTTGATATCGAAAATATGGTACACATTTCAAAAAAAATGTAAAAGGAGATGGTAAAAGAAATGGACATAATTGCATCGCTGAAGGATTCATTTCAACAACAACGTGCTTCAAATGTATGAAATCATTGAAATTTTCAATTAGATACATATAAATAAATAATTTATCATTAAATATTATTTTTTAAGTATTTTCTTGTAGAAAAGAAAATAAAATGGAACCCATTCAGTACATAAAACATGATGACAAGGAAGAAAATGGTTGATAGCAATTTTTATGAGTAATTTCTATTTCCTTATAACATTAACTTAATATTTAATTTTTGTATATGTTAATTGTTTTTACAACAACCATCATTGAATGTCTTCAAACACGTGCTAACATACAAAGAAGAGACATCACAATAATTGATTGACATTGGGTTAAGTAAGGGTTGTGAGTATATGTTAGAATATAAAAAATTAATTGTGGAACTTGTAAGTATCTTATGTTGTTTTACTTCTCTCATTTTATAATTAATGGAACAAAAAAAACATTTTATATTAAATCTATGATTTATTATGGGGTATAAAACTTGCAGGAAACAAAGTATGAAAATGTGCCAACAAAAGAGTTGTTGACAGAAGGCATGATATTTGGTTTTGAAAAAATGTGTATCATTCAGGACTCAATTCTTTCTATGGTATGTCACTTTTAAATTTACATTCATGTATATTATTTATTTAAATTTTTATTATTCTCACCAATGTAGATACACTCATTACAGTTTATTTTTATTTTTGTAGATGGAATCATTTGAAGAAGAGTAAAACAATCGAGAAAATCAACAAAACATTCGATCAAATAAGCCAACTGGCAACCGTTCCAACGAAGAAATTTGATGATCAATATATTTGGATATCAACGCAAGTTGTTGTATTTTTTGAAATAATTGTCTGTGAAAATAAGACATTTTGTTTAATGAAATGGACGTAGTGTCCCAATTAAAAGACAAGGGGTTACTAATATGTTTTGACCAATTTTGTATGACAAAGAGCCTATTATTCATATATAATAAAATATGTTTCATTTTTTTCTATTGCGTTGTCCAATGTTGATGTGAAATGTTATATCACTGATTAAATATATGGATGATTAAATATTATAATCAAGAGATGCAAAATATGATGATATAAAAAATTAATCCAAACATCATATCCAAATTCGCTAATCAAAATTTAATTTATATGAATACTATTATAATATATATGTCAATTTTTTTATGAACAATGGAATTAAAAAATAACAATAATTGTGCATTGTCACAAGTGGGTGTTTCTAAAAAGAGAAAATGACAACCAGTGCATTTAATGATAAACAACACTAGTGCATTTCAATATAAAACACACTTGTGTCGTAATTAAATTCACACCAGCGATGATATACAAGGAACCAAAGCCGATCTTAATACTATTTTAACCAACAATTATAATAATAAAAAACCTTTATTGGCGTGTTTAATTAATAAACACATTGGTGCTTCTGTATCACACTTCCTCTTCAGTGCATTCTGAATATCATGCCCTGGTAGGGTTTTCTTTTTAACCACTGGTAATGGTATCATAGATTCACCCGGTGCCTTATTCTTATTAAGGCACTGATGCATTATTACTTATAAGAGCACCAGTGGCCCAATCGTTTTTGGACAACCCCAATGCTTTCTTGTAATTGTAAGCAATGGTGATTTAATTTAAAGAACGCATCGGTGCTTGATATCATAGATTCGGCCAGTGCATTGTTTTTATTAAAGGATCGGGTCATTATTTTGTATAAACGCACTAGTGCCCCAATATTTTAGGCTCTCTCAATGATTTTGGTGTAATGTAGGCACCGATGCTTTATGTTTGGGAACACACCGATGTGTATAGACCATGAAGCATAATAACTAGAAAAACATCCACTAAAAACTCAACCCACCTAGTTTTTTTTAGTTATAATGAAGTTCCATTATAATCTTCGTAAAAACATCCACTACCAAAAATGAATGTTTTCGCAGAGTTCTTTCTGATAATTTTTTCCAATTTTGTAACACTCAAAACCTTCATTATAACCTTCGTTAGAGAGTATTTTCCTTGTAGTGATGGGATTAGCTTAGGCTAGTACAACTAGGGATTGGAGGTTCTTATCCATTCTAGCATTGCTATCCCTAAACTAGGATTACCTTGATAGGTCTAGGATTACTCCAACATATCCTCAACCATTTATTATCACTCTAATATCATCAGGTTGGGAATGGGGAATATGTCACATCATAATTCATCTATCCAACCACCATCTATCGTGTCCAATAATCCATAATCATCTTCCACATCAATCCATCCACCTCATCACTATCCATGTTATCATCACCATCCTACCACATATCTATGACAACATCATTTCCACCTTATCATCCACATCAACATCACTTTTCCACATAATCAAGCATACTTCCACGTCATCACCTTATTTATTGCTTATTGTTCTGAGGAGTATCATCATTTTTCCAATGACTCTCTTGCATCATTAATGAAATGGAGACATAATAGATAAATAATAATGAACATGATATTCATAATACTAGTGAAATCAAGACATTAAAAAAAAAAAAAAATGAAAATGGATACGGTAACACATAATGGCCAAATACATATAGTAACCAAATTTAGGCATAATAATGTACAAATAAGAGTGGAGACGGTAAACATAATGAAGACTCACACATACTAGTGAAATGGAGTCACACTAGACAAAGAATAATGGACACGGTAACCCATCATAGCAACACACATTAATACTAGCAAAATGGAAGCATACAAGCCAAATAAGAATGGACATGGTAACACATAATGACAACATATACATACTAACCAAAATCCACATACATACATATATAAGAGGAAAGAACATGTGATATATATATATATATATATATATATATATATATATATATATATATATAAGATTATTTCCTCTTATATATGTATATATATAAATAAAAGATTATTTCCTCTTATATATGTATATATATAAAAGATTCTTTCTTCTTATATATGTATGTATATAAGGGGAAAGAATATTTCAAAAAACAATAATTTTCCATTGCACATATTGGAGGCATAATGGGAAAAGATGAATAGACATGGTAAACATAATGGTGACACATAAACGTACTAGAAAAATGGGGGTGTAATGGACAAAGAAGAATATATATAGTAAAACACAATGGACAAAGAAAAATGAGCATAATAATACACAATGGTGACATCCACATACTACCCAAATATGAACATAATAATCAAATAAATGAATATATGGTAACACATTATGACAACATATGCATAGTGATCCAAAATAGAATTAATACACAAATAATAATGAATATATTTATGAAAGAGAAAAGAATATTTATGGTATAGATGCATATATCCAATATTTCAGAAAATAAAGTTTTTTCATATATTCATTGCATATATTGGAGGGATAATTGGCAAATAAGAATGGCCATGATAAATCATAATAACAACACATACATACTATCAAAATCAGGGTGTAATGGAAAAATAAGAATAAAACCCAATTATGACATATCAAAATCAGGGTGTAATGGAAAAAGAAGAATAAAACCCAATTATGACATAATGGATAAAGAAAAATGAACATAATAATACATAATGGTAACATGCATATACTACCCAAATAGGGACATACTAATCAAAGAAATGAATATGGTAACACATAATGCTAACATACACATAGTGACCCAAAATAGACTTAATGCACAAAGAAGAATGAATATATATATGAAAGAGAAAATAATTTTACAATATACATGCATATATCCAATCTTTCAAAAATTAATGTTTTGTATATATTCATTTCATATATTGGAGGGATAATTGACAAAGAACAATGAACATGATAACTCATAATAACAACAGATACATACTAGCAAAATCAGGGTGTAATGGACAAAGAATAATAATAATAATAATCTACTTTTAAGGTCACAGGCAAGCCAGACACCAATTGGTGTATGATACCCCTTTGTTTATGGGAAAAGGGACCCCCTCCATGCAATGATTTGAATGATAAATTCTATGGAGGTTTACATAGCCTACCCCCCTCTGTATTTGAACCCATGACCTCCAAGGAGGAAACACATGTTCTTAACCATTAGGCCCACTCATGCTATACAAAAACACATAATGGCGGTATAATGGACAAATAAAAATGAACATAATAATACATCATGGTGACACACACATACTACCCAAAGAGGTACATAGTAAACAAAGTAATGAATATGGTAACACATAATGACAACACACACATATTACCCAAAATAGACTTAATACACAAAGAAGAATGGATATACATGAACACGAAAATAATCTTATAGTACACATTTATATATCCAATATTTCAAAAAGTAATGTTTTGGCATACATTCATTGCATATATTGGAGGGATAATTGAAAAAGAAGAATGAACATGAGAACTCATAATAACAACACATATATACTAGCAAAATCAGGGTGTAATGGACAAAGAAGAATAAATATAGTAAAACACAATGTCGACATAATGGACAAAGAAAAATGAACATAATAATGATGACACAAACATACTACCAAAATAGGGACATAATTAAAAAATAATTGAATATGGTAACACATAAGGGCACCATACACATATCACCCAAAATAAACTTGATACACAAAGAAGAATGATTATATATGAAAGAGAAAAGAATCTTATAGTATCCATGCATATATCCAATATTTCAAAAAGTAATGTTTTGTCATATATCCATTGCATATATTGGTGGTGTAATTGAGAAAGAACAATGAACATGATAACTCATAATAACAACACATACATACTAGCAAAATCAAGGTGTAATGGGAAAATAAGAACATATATAGTAAAACACAATGACGACATAATGGACATAGAAAAATGAATAGAATAACACATTATGGTGACACCCACATACTACCAAATAAGGACATAATAGACAAATAAATGAATATATGGTAACAAATAATGACATACACATTTACCCAAAATAAACTTAATACACAAAGACGAATGAATATTTATGAAGTAATATCCCGCTATACTCAACACAATTTTATTGACATATTCTTTGAGGACACTTGCGTGCAAGTGACCCGGTTATGATATATTATGATTTTGTTTCGCTTATGGGTTATATATGATGATGATGTATTGTAACTTATTGTTAATCTGATGTATATATATATTGGAAGATTCTATTGACGAGTTGTCTTGAGTGTGCAGGACACATGACATGTTACAAATGCTCATGTCATCAATGGACTTCCTTGGACTCTAGAATGAGTGAGGAAGTGGATTGTATTTCAATTTATTACTTCATTTCCGCACTTGTGACATATGATTGATTTTAGTATGATTATCCATATGGATTATTGATAGTATTTTTGTTAGTGGATGCAAGCTTGATGATGCTTGCTAATCCGACTCACATAAGGAGTAGAGGGGCCATGCATAGAAACCAAACATTGAGGGAGAGGTGTGGCAACGTCCCTGTCACAGCCTACTAGCACTCCCACCGTGGCCAAAACTGTAGGTTAACAATTACCTCGTTTGAGTGGTCCATGATGTCGTGAGGGAAGACTGAGACAATCACTCACGAATATTTCGAAGTGATGCACAATAAGGTAGAGTCCTTATTCCCTAGAAGCCCTTAGTCTCTCACAAGGTCAACCGAATGGAGTTTTCCAAAACAAGTCAAATGCGAGTGGCACCCTTGGAGAACGAAGATGCGTCTTGAAGGGAACATCAGGCAATTGAAACTTGAGTCAATAAACCTAAGTGGCCTAGAAAACATTGGAATAATTAGACCTTGTTAGAATAAAGTATTTATGAAACAGTAAATTATTAATTATAAATTCTAACAAAAGTCTAAGACTAAGTCTAAGTCTAAATTTAAATAAAGGACTAAATGAATTATGACATAAGTTAAAAATATTGGAGAATAATCAAACTCTATGAAAAAGGGGAATAAGATCTAAGGGTTGGATAAAATGCACATGTGTGCATGAAATTAATAAAATGGATTTTTAAAATAGAAGAAATAATAATATGAGAGAATGGGAATACACATAAAATAATATCTAGAGTCAAACTACACTAAGTCTAACTAGAAGAAGACTCCTAATTAAACTCTAACTGACACCCAGTTAGGAGACACTCATTAAATGAGAAATTGGGGAACATATTGGGGAATGTGAGGGAATTTGGATTTTTAAATAAAATAAAATTTGGTAATTACTTGTGCAACTTGGGGAGAGTATGACAATTGTGTGGGTGAATAATGATAATTAATTTAAATTAAAAGTTAATTATTTTTGCATGGGGACAAGTGTTAGTGAGGAAAATGGCTATGAAAGAAAGGATGTAAAAGGGAAATGGATATGACTTTTGGAGCATTGTTATGCTGTCGAATTTTTTATTGACTATGCTTTACTTGTGAGAGTTGGGACTCCAAGCTTTTGAAAAGAGTGGAAACTCTTCCTTACGAGGCAACATTGGAAGCTATTGTGTTTTGGTTTTTGTGCTTGGCCCCTTTGGGGTTCGGGGGGCTAAGGGGGAAGAAGAGTACCCCTAGCATTGGCTGGGAGGTACCTATGAATTTTTGTTGATTAGCAAGAAAGATAACATAGGAGTACAAGACTTTGAAGTGCATCTTAATTTCAAAACCTTCACTGGTCATGGTATTTTTATATTCTAAATTTATTTTGTAGTACGAGTGTATTAGTATGTTAGATTGCTATGGCCACTGTAGAATCACTAGAAAGTATGAATGCCAAATTGTTACAATTGTTGCCTAGCAAGTAATAGTTACGTTGTTTACAATTTTCAATTTTCATTGTAATTTCGATCATTTCCGAACTCCAAAATTCGAGTGGCTTGATCCCCATTGTAAAACTCAAAATTATATTGTGTATGGTCTATGTTTTAAGAATTGCATTTCCATCCGTATTTGTAGTTTGTATGATCATATTTTTTAGTTGAGATTATTTATAAAGAAATTTAATAGTGCATTGTTCGCTGGTAACTAAGGAATTAATTCCAAATTTGAATCGTGAGTTCTTTGTTGAGTTTCATTTTGAATCCTAAAGCAACTCATATGGTGGGATTTCTATTGAATTTTATGACAATTCAACTTCGTTTGCATGTTGGACCTCTGTATAATTTTGTTTAAATCCGAAATTATATCATGGATTCTTTGTTGAATTTTGTTGATAAATATGAATCTATTAGTAGCGTGGAGTCTCTGTTTAATTTTATTAAAAATCCAATGTTTCAGGATCGTGGGATGCCTGTTTGAATTTGATTATAATCTTAATTTTTGGGAGTATTGACTTGATTTTTAACCTTAAACATTATCCCTTTTTACCTTGACAGTTATGCATGTGACCATGGGCGAGAACCTAGAGTTGGCACAAAAGTGTTATTCGCAGCTCCGAAACTCCAGTGCTTAACAGGTTTCTTCAACTCTAACACTTTAACTTACTCGGAGTGTTATCGACCGAATTCGGTCAAAGCGAGGTTGATCGACATATGTAGGTTCTACCCTGTCCGTCCAGTTTCCTTCATCAATGATTATGGTTTTAATTCGACGAATTGTGGGGATTCTCCTCACACGAGAATCTACAGTGGATATCTACTTTGTAACTCCAGGATTCAAAGTTTCTCTACACCCAACAACCTTGAACTAATTCACCCGGATCATCAAACTGCCGAAGGGCTCGGGAAATAACGGCTCACGCTCTCCTTTGATTAATGGTTGACGTCAACTGTGGACTTCAGGACTCTAGGAGTCCCTTACCTTTTATCATATACGACTCAATTTCACCAGAGTGTCGAACTATTGAACTTCTGAAGGAAGAAGGCTCAGAGATCTAACAATCCTCGTTCGATCTCTATATCCACAACTGTCCTTTACTCTGGAACTTCGGGCTTCGGGGTTCTTTTGTCCTTTCACCACCAAACTCCCGAACTATTAAACACTAAATTGACAAAGGGAGGAGATCTACGATCCACGTTTAACCATCACCAAACGGTTAGGATTGACTCTGGGCTTCAAGACTTTGGGACTTTTCACACCAAAGAAGAATTCACCCACAATATTTCGGATAGCCAAATTTCGAATACTCGGAATCTATGGACACATGTACCCAAAATTGACAGTAAAGATTTACTTCGTACTTCAGGGAATTCTCTACTCCGCGCAACAACAAACAATTTCTCCCGAAGTGCGAAATCACCGAACCACTCAGAATCCAACTACTCACACTCTCCCAGTGATCTACGATGTAGATTCACTTTGGGACTTCGGAGCTTTGGGGCATTTTCCTCTCTTACAACAATAACTCAAAACTGTTGGAGAAGCGAAGTTTGAAGGACTTGGGGTTTTAACATACGTGTTCCTTTTCTTTCATTTAACGACTGCGAGGGATTTTGATATTTCCCAAACAAATCTCATCCTTTCGCCTCAAAAAAAGGATGTTTCTCCTCTTGGGGACTTACTCTTGCTATCCATCCTGAGCTTGGGACTTAAAGAAGTCACTCGTGCACTCCTTGCACTATCTTACCTCTGAGATTTTATACTCCTCTGAGTGTAGGCACACTCCTTGTGCCTACTCTGTGTAGTTCTGCACTGTCTCTCATGAGTTTCCGTACTTCATAAGATCAAGGCCTATGCACTCCTTGAGTGGGCTTTGTGTCAAAGTTCTGTTTGTGCACTCCTTGCATTGACACTATGCACACTTTGCACTGTAACTCCCAGAAGGGAAAATTAGGAACATAAAACAAAATTTAAACCCTTTCTAAAACACAGACAACACCCATATGCATTTTTGCATCATCACAGTATCTTTTAATGCAGAAAGTTCAAAACAAGCTTACAATATTCTCTCAGGATTGAGAGATTTTCTCTTCTCTTATTTTCAAGTAAACTTGAGTAAAGTTGAAAATGTCATTATTGATAGACTGCTTACTTAAGGGTTTTCGGTTATTATTGTTTAAGCTTATGTCATGATATTATTGCATTTATTCTTATTCTTTCAAATAGTAAGATAATGAATTAATGCAATACCATACAATTGTGTTATGTAAGTGGTGCCCACGTTACCAGATTTTCTGTGTTCTTTGACGAAATTGTAATTAAGAATGTTGCTAATTCTAGTTGAACTTCAAAATAGATTGAAGTTATAGAAATTAGATACATCCTTGTTCCTCAGAACAGTCGCCAATATTGATACCTTAAATAGTCAAAATTAATTGGATGAATCCTATATTGAGTGTTGATTATGTGTCTTGGAGGTCCTAACCTTGCAGGATATGTTGGGTGGGTAGACTTTCTATGTTATATTTATGTGAGGTGGTGGATCTTTAAATAACATTGAAATTGTATCTGAATCTTGTTTTGTAGTGAGATGAATGAAAATAGAATGTGTATGTAATGATGAATGTTGTTTCATGTAATACTTGTTCTAACTAAGGACTTAAAAAATAATAATTAAAAAAAAATAAAAAAAAAATCTTATTGTACTCACTTACTTTTATGTCGTAACATAGGGGTTGTTACATATGAAAGGGAAAATAATATTATAGTATAAATGCATATATATCCAAAATTTCAAAATTAATGTTTTGTCATATATCCATTGTACATATTGGATACATAATTGACAAAGAATAATATACATGATAACACATAATGACAACACAAATATATTATTGGGTGGTAGGCACGAGTGGTAGTCTGTTTTATCCCAGAGGTAACATTGATACCCTATTCTCAAGGGGATTGAGAGACGCTTCTACCAACATAGCTGAAGCTTATTCTCTATTCTAGGGGCCAAGTCTTGCTAGAGAAAGGAATATCAACAAGTTATCATCTTTTGAAGACTCAATGATCCTGATTAGAGCGGTCATTAATCGATCTCAATCTAGAAACAACTCATTCAATGGTATAATAAGTCGGGTCATCATGCTCAATCAAAACTTTGGGGAATTCCATCTTTACCATGTAAAATGAAACTTAAACTCCATTATTGATCATCACGCCAAATGGGACACTAGACTAAGAAAGGGTGAATTATTGATTAATGGGGTGGGGGAGACTCATGCCTTTCCCTAATGTCCCCTCCTCCCCTTTTGTTTTCTATGCCCTAAGTTGGAAAGTGGAAAATCTAGGGGGTCGGGCACCTCTCTTTTCAAATACGTGGATTAAATTCTCCTATTATTTTTTCAAATGTGTGGTGTGCCTATTTTGAGGAGGGTTCAATGGATTCATTCCTAGAGTTTCCCTTTGCATAGCCTTGTTATTCTTGTGTTGTTTGGGGTGCTACAAAGTTTTCTTCTTAGGGAATGCTCGCTTGTTGTAGTTGTTTCTCACTCGACGTGTCTTGTTCTTCCTGCGTTAAGAAGTCAGTTCTTGAGTGCACTATCAATAGCGAGGGCCTATTGCAAACTGAGTCCTTCCTTGCTCATTTTGATTAGTCAGTATTCAAGCATCCTTTTTGTTTTCTCTCAATCACTGATCATCCAGAGAGGTCTATATTTTTTTCCTATTATCTATATATGGTGTGGATAAGTGTTGTGTTTTTTTAAATATGTCCTTTCCTTGCTATGGTTTTTTGCTAACTTTTGTTTGGGGTCGAGACCTGGGTTTTTATGGAACTGGTGCACTTTAGAAATGAATTTTTTAGCCACCTCCCATGGATCCCTCCTGGAATGATTTCAGGCAAGTGCTTAGGAGGAATGAGGATATTGCATAGTCAAATAGCTCGAACCTCCAACACCTATCAAGGGATTTTGAAGAGGCCCTAGCAAACCTGACTATATTTATAAACCAAGAGACAAAGGTGGCTCTGCGAGCTCTTAATAGGAGGATGAACGCAATGGATTCATAAATACAATAGATCAAGGCTTAGCTCAACACCTAGCATATGGAAACAACATCCTACATTTATGGGGTCTAGCATTCCAGAAAAGAAGGAGCTAATAGTTGTGTAGGTACCAGTGACTGAGGCATTGTCCCCATGGAGATTGAAGGAGTACCTCCTAGAGCTCCTGGAATTCTATATTCTTTCTCTTCTAATAAATGTATTTTTTTAAGGTTATTTGATGTCTAGGAAATTATTATAAGGATGTAATCAACTTAGAATTAGTCTTATCAGACACATTTTCCCTTCGTCTATAGATTTAGAAATTTTGATAGGATGAAAGCCTTATTTTGTAAGCTTTTTCTATTGTTTCTTTGACACAACCCCTTTTAATAAAATATAAGTTCAGTTCTGGTTTAAAAAAAGCAACACAGAGATATTAACAATATGAAAAGATACAATTGAAACAAGAATGGATGTGAGACTAAAAAAATAACACATGTATTAAAGAAATAACAACACAATAGATAAAGAAAAATAACCATAATAACATTTAATGACAATACACACATACTACTCAAATAGAAATATAGTAAATACATAAGGAAAACAATTATCACACATAATAACAATATACACATACTCACCAAAATAAACATATTTCACAAAGAAGATATATATATATGTGTGTGTGTGAAAAAATTATCCATTACACATATTGTGAAATGTTCCACATGGTGTGCACTTTGCTAGGTTCAAGTGAGTTGAATCATGAACTTCAATTTTGTATGACTAGCATTTTGTAAATGCAATTTTGTAAGAGAATATATATGCAATTGCAAATAATTTTTGTTTATACAGTATACAAGCTAGAGTAGAATGGTCATGGGAACACACACATATTAACAAAATGGGGGTGTAATGAACAACCATATATATATATATATATATAAGGTCACGACCAAGCACAACACCAAATTGGTGTATAAGACCCCAACTATTTGACTAGTAAAATTTGATTTGAACTTGTTGTTGGACACACCGACTACACTGAGGGGTGAGGGGGGGGGTGAACAGTGTAGGGCTCTTTTTCCCAAAAATCCTTAGTTAACAATAACCATTAAATCATTACTCATTTTTGTCATTTATAACCAGTTAAATGTCAATACATATCAACAACATAAATTGACGATTAGTCCTGATGATGAATCTCGATATGGATTTGAAACGTCGATGAAAAAATGACACCAACTGTGAATTCTCCAGCAAATGAATTTGAAATATATCAACAATATATCATCAACAAATCATCTCCACAAGGAACACAAGATGTATGTACAATTTTCTTTTTTATTATGGACTTCAATCCAAGGGTTTTTCAGCAACAACTGAATAGAGTACAAATCTACAAGAGAACCAATTATATATGCAATACTCATCTTACATTCTCAACACCAACTGAGATGAGACAACAATCCTCAAAAGATATCAATATATACCATAAATAAGTGCATCAACCATGCACCAACATGTGCCTAACAACATGTAATCAACCTGTACCATACACAAGTGCATCCAACCATGTACCAAGTATATACCAATCATGTGTAAAATAATGATCAACAATGACTCATAAATATGTACCAACATCATCAACTATACACCTCATGTATGTGCCAACTCATCAACTTCTTGTCTCAACCATGACTAGTTTTGGATTAGTCAACAACCCTAACTTGAAATAATCATAACTTTGTACCTGTAATGAATAATGATATGAAACTGATACAAAATGTTTTTCAGTGTGTTTTATGCAATTCATCCAGGTGTCACTACTTGGAACCTCTCAGAAAAGGATTTATAGGAAAAATGGCATACCTTGTTGAATTTTAGCTTATTCTAGAGAGCGACATTGTAGAACGTGCCTCTCATAGAATATTTGTTGAATAGATATGAAACTATTACAAATCATACTACAGACTGTAATATAACCAAAATAATTGATCTCATGAAATTTGGATCTGTTATGAAGAATTTATGACGTTTTTACCTGAAACACCTGTTTTAGACTAGTTTCTGGACTAGCCACAAACCCTATTTTCCACAGAGTGTATCTCCAAAAATACAACGACCCACAAGCTGAATTTTTTACCACATATACTTGGATATGTTTCCTCAATGTAATATCAATCTCACAGTGTGAATCATTATAGAAAAAAAATTATTGCAAAAATCATGAGATGACCTGTAAATAACATACCTTAGAAAACATCATGAAAACAAATTATCCTCCCTTGAATTATGACCCTCTTTTCTTCACCATCCCTATGAAATTCGGCTTAGATATCCTTTGGTTACCCCAGTCACCTATATATCTTCAATATTCTAAAGTTTTCCACGCCAAAAATGCTCAATAATCTCTCACAAGAAGCTCTCCACCAATACTCCAAAATATATTCTCACAAGAAGCTTTCCATTGATCCACAAAAAGGATAATCTACAAGAGACCATTGCTATCTTATTTATACTTTCATCCTCTAGGTAACTTAACTCATTTTTAGGTCACTTAACCTATTTCTAGGTCACTTAACCTATTTTCCTTATTTTAGGGTTAACCACTTTCCATATATAGAAAATTATCCAATACTTTATCATTTAAATATTCCTTCTTGATTTTGTCACCTTACTTTATCATTTATTGATTTTGTCACTTCTCTTTATTATGTAAATAATCCACCTTGACTTTCTCACTTTACTTTATCATTTAGATAATGATTTCTTCTTTTAGGTCACTTAACCCATTTCTAGGTCACTTAACCTATTTTCCTTATTTTAGGGTTAACCACTTTCCATAAATAGAAAGTTCTCCAATACTTTATCATTTAAATATTCCTTCTTGATTTTGTCACCT
>ML784258.1:148391-162660 GCA_009831015.1 Picea engelmannii
AAAAAATGTGGTGTGATAAAGAGTTAGAGGAAAAAAGAAAATTAAGGTATTATAAAGATGTAATCAACCCTAATCTAGAAGATCAAAATTATCTATCTGTTTTGCCAAGTGTAAAGAAAAAAAAAGCATTGCTAAGATAAGAATAAATTCTCACGAGCTCCATAGTGAAACTAGGTGTTGGCCAATTCCTAAAACGCCATGGGATGAAAGAGTGTGTCACCTTTGTGACACTAAGAAGGTTGAAGATGAAAAGCACTTTCTCTTAGATTGTCCAGCCTATACCCATATTAGATCTCATTTTCAAAATATTGATCACACTACCAGCCTTCCTAACCTCTTAACTCAACAAAAGTACGGTGATCTTGGAAAGCTTGTCTTAATGCTTTTCGAGCACAAAAACAAAATTCTAAAGAATCACAAGTAATTACTTACCCTCTTAAGGTCCGATAGACCAATTAGGTCTGAGTGGACATTAATCATCATCATCATCATATATATATATATATATATATATATATATATATATATATATATTATTATTATTATATATATATATATATAATAATAGATTTATTATATATATATATATATATATATATATATAGTTTGGTTATATATCCATATTCTGCAATATTCCACATTTTTTGCACTTTGCCAGATTGAGGCGAGTTGAATCATGAACTTCAATTTGTTTTGTACGACCAACATATTGTACATTCAATTGCAAATAATTTTTGTTTTAACTTTAATTGTCCTGAATTTTGTGATATGATATGAAAACTAAACTTAGTTATTTTGGAATATTCATGTGTACGAGGCTATGCAATTTTCTGGTCAAATTTACATTAGGCACAGTACCTCAAATTGCAAGAGAAATGCATTTGCACATCTGATATTTTATTAAAAATCGTGATTAAATTCCAACGTACCCTTTTCCCTTTGTAGACTGTGGGACCAGATTATAGTCCAACATGACCTGCAAGTCTCTGAAATACTGTTCCCATGATCTGCAAGTGGCTAAAATACTGTACCCTTATAATCGCTATTGGATTACAATTTTATACTTTTTCCAAACTCGAAGAGGCGTTTTTCCTATTTCCCTTGGATTACGATTTTTTGGACTATCGTTTGAAAGGGGAGTTTCCCAGTCCTATCGGGACTCCAGCTATTCGAAGAGGCGTTTGTTTCAATGAATTTTAAACTGGTTTTTCAAACTCGAAGAGGCGTTTTTCCAATCGCCATTGGATTACGATTTTACCGAAGAATCTACAGCTCCTATTTGGACTACATGATTGGAATTTTACCGGGACGTTACAAGTCCTATTTGGACTATCGTTTGAAAGGGAAGTTTCCCAGTCCTATTGGGACTCCAGCTCAGGATTCCTGCACCTACACTGTACCCATCATATAATTATTCATCCCGCCGCCCCATGTGTATACGACCATATTATTTTCTCGATCTATAATATATACATGTAATACCTACAGCTCTTCTTCAATATCCATTCTCTGCATCCGCGTTCATTCTCGCTCTTTAAATATATATACAGTTTTGTGCAGTGCAGGATCAGAAATGGGTATTACAAGTGTAGCAGCAAGATTCGGAGCGGAGAAGATGAAGATGAAGATGAAGATGAATGCGGCTATGAAAGCCTCATTAAGTAGCATACTTTGTAGAAACTTTGTAACAACCACTGATGCTTCTGCTTCTTCTGTTGCTGCTTCTTCTTCTTCTGCAACACAACTCAACACCAACGACAGGCTAGCTGGCCTTAACCTGAAGAAGGATGTGTCTCAGGTAGGTTAATTAATTGTAGCATAGATTTATGTTTAATTTCAGATCTGTTGATTTCTCACAGGATCAACATTTTTATGACTTGGTGGATAGTGATAGAAACTGTATACTAAGTATACTTGTTTGCTGAGCCTTTTTCTCTTCAAAAGGAGCACAGTTTAGAAAATTAGAATTATATTATTTCGATGTAATAATGTGATCGTGATTTTTTGTTTGTCAATTGGGTGTAGTTTAGATGGTTGTGAGGAATGATTGTTATTTTCCCCACCAGGGTTCAATTTTCATAATGACATAAATAAAAGCTCAAAATGAGTATGTTGTAATGGCTTGGAACCTATATGTATTGGAAAGTTACCTTTCATTGGTTCAATTTCCATAATGACATGAATAAAAGCTCAAAATGAGTATTGTGTAATCCTTCGAGCCTATATGTATTGAAAAATTACCTTTCATTCAAAATTGAATAACAAAGCAATTACTTCTAAAAAAATGTGATCCTTTGTTTACTTCTCTGGAAGCTATATAGATATTAACAGAACTTTCTCTGTGGTGAGTACAGTTGATGGCAAGAACCCCCATCGTGTATCTGAACAAAGTAACCGAGGGCTGTGGGGCTTACGTCGCGGCCAAACTGGAAATGATGCAACCTTGTTGCAGTATCAAGGATAGGTAGGTAGTTGGTGCTGGCTATAATTCACACAGTATATTGTGGTGGTAGCACTCATAGCAGTCGTTAATAAGTAATCTGTTGGACTGATTATGCTTTTGCTTTTGCTTGGCAGAGTTGGATATGCCATGATTCTCGACGCTGAGGAGAAAGGACTTATTTCGCCAGAGAAGGTAATAAGGTTGCATTCAATACATAGTTTTTCAATATATAATTTGAAAAATAAATTGTTCCTTCAGTAGTTGCTGGATAGATTTGAAATTAAAATAAATTTAGTATACTTTAACCATGTTACACCTCTACCTCATACACTGGATCTTAGAATCAGCTACTGAATCCAATAAATATATTTGCAGACACTGATGATGGGATTTTAATTACAGAGTGTACTGGTGGAGCCGACATCTGGAAATATGGGAATTTCGTTGGCTTATATCGCTGCGAGTAGAGGATACAAACTCGTATTGACAATGCCCTCTTACACAAGCCTGGAAAGACGAGTGACCATGCGTGCCTTTGGCTCTGAGCTTGTTCTCACAGATCCTGTAAAGGGCATGGGGGGTGCTATCAAGAAGGCTGCTGACCTTCTACAGACAATCCCTAATGCCTTCATGCTTCAGCAGTTTGATAATCCTGCTAATGTCAAGGTATGTGTTCAATAGTTTGAGAATCCTGCTGATGTTTAAGAGTATAAATCTGTAGATATAATGGATCGATGGAGGATCTGAGAGACTGAATTGAGGATTGTGCTTGCAGGCCCATTTTGAGAGTACGGGACCTGAGATCTGGGAAGACACTGCTGGCCAAGTTGATATTTTCGTGATGGGAATTGGGAGCGGTGGTACTGTCTCGGGAGTTGGAAGATACCTCAAAAGCAAAAATCCGAATGTCAAGGTAAGTACTCATTCATCCCTTCTTCCACGCCACTTTTTCCAATTCTTCTATTTTAGTCTTCTATTCATTGATTCTGGTTATTTTTAATTATTGATTTTGATTTTGATTAAGATGGGATTAATGTTGATTTTTTTTTATATTTATTATCGTTAAAGTATATAGAGGTTTATATATATTTTTTTCTATAAATTTGAATTTTTAACTTTTTAAGAGGAAACACATATTTTTAATTTAAGCATTCTTTATTAGCTTCAAAGTGTCATTTTATAGAAATAGAACCTGAGCGAAGAGGATAACACTCCATCCTACAACCAATGAAAATAAATTTAATTGACCAAACCTTTTTAAAACAAAGGGAAATAAAAAAAACCACATCTTTAAATTTTAATAATAAAGTAAAGGGACCCCCCTCCGCCCAGCTATAAGAAGAAACACATATTCTTAACCATTAGGCCCACTCAAGCTGTAAATAATTTCTACAATTTCTATATATTAATTTAATTATGTGAACCTATTTTTATATTAATAATTATTTCAGTTTCCCCATATAAAATTTTATGTGAGCATATATTTAGGTGTTTAGTGTTGTGTATAAAATGAGATAAGCAAAGTGCATGTACGCCGAGCCCCAAAATTTTTCTAATTTATATTCATATTAATATTCATATTTTATTTATATTTATAAATTACTAAATAACATGTTTTTTATTAAGATTATTTTGTTTTTTTAAATATTTTATATATTTTTTATTTTTTAATTTTAATTTTAAAATATTAAAAAAATAAAAAATTTCTTAATAATTTTTTAATTTTAATTGTTTTTTTATTATATTATTTTTATATAATGATTATTCTTTATTTTATCTTAACTCAATTATCACATTTTATACTTATTTATTAAGTTATGACTTTTTCATACCTATCTATTGTTTTTAAAACTGGAAACTTAATTTCTAAATAAAAAATATTGTTTTTAAAACTCAAAACTTAATTTCTAAACAAAAAAATATGTCAATGTCAATAATAAAGTTTTTTTTAATATTTAAAATATCTCTTTTTATATTTATAGAAACCTTTTACCAACTTTTATACATTCGTTTCATTATCATGGAGGGTGCCCACGATGCTGATTTTGTTTACGAACTTTTATACATTCGTTTCATTATCATGGAAGGTGCCCATGATGCTCAATTTCTTCACCAAGTGACATTGTTATATATATATATATATATAATAACATTTTAAAAAACATTTTGTTTTTCTCATATACTTTCATGTTTGGATAGTATATATTTATCCAAATTATTAGAGATCATCTTTTAAATAAACATTTTTCTTTAAAATAATTAATTTTTTTTTATAAAATGTAATCATAAATTATTTTTATAAAATGTAGTTGATATTAAATAAATATATAATTTAATTAAAAATATATATTAATAAATAATTTGTATTTATGAAATAAGACAAATTTGTCAGAGCTTAAGTTTGTTGGAGTTACCCAGAATTTTACCACCATCACTTTACCTCTTAAACATACCCCTAGGCCACAAGTTCAACTCACACCACTTAACCTCCTCTTTTTTCATAGTCGTCTTCCATATATAACAACTCAAGAAAAAGATATTAAAGAGTTTAATGCAACCTAAAGTTAAATGTATTTAAATTAGCACAGTGAATATAAAATAATACTTCATAATACTTGTTCTATTGAAATCACACCCATTATTAGTTTCACATATTTTTTAAAGTTACAAGTACTTTTAACATACTTACACATGTATACATTGATTAAACTCTTACATTTAAAAACCAGCATGTTATGTTATTATGTTTAGTTGAATTTCATTAAATTTGTTTTGTATATGAAAGGTACAATTTTCTAATTCAACATTGATTTAACTAAATTTGTTATTAACAATTAAACAGATATATGGACTTGAACCAGCAGAAAGTAACGTTTTAAATGGCGGAAAGCCAGGTGTGTGAATTTCCATTATAATTTGATACTCATTTTAATGATCTATTATATTTTTTACATATCAGTAATGTCCATTTTGTTTTAGGTCCACACCAGATAACAGGTACTGGAGTTGGTTTCGCACCTAAAATTTTAGATCTAGATATTCTTGATGGAGTGGTAGAGGTATTTATTTTATTTAATTCTGTTGAAATAGATTGGCATATAAATTTAAATATTTCAACAATTAAAATTATTCTTAACTATTTTCTTTAATTTTCAATTTTAATTCAAACCTTATAAATATTTACATTTTCATTCTTTTATGTATAATGAATGCATACAAATCTGATGAACAGGTGTCGAGTGATGATGCCTTAAAAATGGCACGAGAGCTAGCTTGGAAAGAAGGCCTTATGGTGAATATTTCTCTCCCATATAATGTCCCACATATTACTCTTTATTTATTTATTTGCAGCTAAGAAAACATATATAAGATTACAGTTTTTGAGGTTGTTAAATTGTGTGTATTTCTTTTCTTAGTTTCATGTAGATGTTATTGTATGTATTGTAGGTTGGAATTTCTTCAGGGGCCAACACTGTTGGAGCACTTCAATTAGCAAGAAAGCCAGAGAATAAAAACAAACTTATTGTGGTATACATTACTGAACCTAGATATTTTATTGATTTTCAAATTTAAATTTATCTTCATAAATTTAATTATGTGATGTTATTTTGATTTATGTAGACGGTACATCCAAGTTTTGGGGAAAGATATCTATCATCTGTGTTGTTCCAAGAATTGAGGGAAGAAGCACAAGCAATGCAACCTGTGTCAGTGGATTGATTATCTTAAAATTGAGGGAAGAGGCACAAATGACACAACCTGTGTCAGTGGATTGATTATCTTAAAATTGAATGTGCTTGTAATATATGCATATTTAAATTGAGATCCCCGTTTCTATACATAGATTTCCATAGACTAATTCTTATCAAGTAGGATTCTTCTAATCTAGATTTAATTTACCAGTTTCATCATACTTTGGAGAAAATTTTGACAATATTACTGCTAACTTTATTTGTAATATGAGAAAATACATGATTCCATATCTCCTATACCGAAAAGAGATCATTTCACTAGGATTGTGCAAGAGTATATTGAGTCAGTGCTGTAGGTGAACGCCCGTATATTGTAAAATGATCAAGATTTATATGTCAAGATGACCTTGAATCATATCTTTAGCACCTTATTGAGCATATTAGAAGATAAATTTCAATTTGGGTAATTATATGCAATGCTAATTTTATTTGTAATATGAACAAAGTACATCATTTTTAGAGAAGATTTATATGTTGATGACCTTGAACAATATCTTTAGCACCTTATTGACTGAATTAGATCTTTAGCACCTTATTGATTGAATTAGATGATGAATTAGACGATAAATTTCAATTTGGTAATATATATATATATATATATATATATATTTTGAAAGAGTGAAATTTGAGATTTGAAGTATATCAAAATATATTTGAAATTTATTGTAAATAGGATATCAAATATCAAGGTGCTATTGATGATTTATTCCATGGAATGATCCTAAGTTGTAAGATATTATTATTAGCTTCTAGTGCAATTAGGAGAGAACTGATAACAAGTTTCATTGTGTATTTGTATGTGATAAACTCATGTTCTTTGTCACATTCATCATAATTATGATCCACACTTGATCTTTACTGTGTTACCAATCCTTCCTTAGTAGAACCTCCATGTGGCATCTTTGATGGATCAACATGCATGCAAGAAATATTAACCAACTCTATATTCTCAAACCTCATAAGAAAAATCTCATTATTGATTCAACATCATGCCTTTCATTCAAGGTGATTAAATTTAAATGATTCTACCCCAAGTTTAGCAACCAATTTAGAAAATGACACTTGATTCCACGAATCATAAGGTGTTTCTTACAACTTAGGACAACATTATAACCTCCTTATCAATGTCACACTTATTTGTTTACTTATGTGTGTGTGTGTGTGTGTAAACCTCTCAAATATAAATGATCAAGTTTTATGATTTTGATCACTAATAATATTTAGCTCTGTCACCAATGCCTTCATAGTTTCAATCCACAATAATCTCCTTGAATCACACCAATCCATTTTATTATCTGTAGTTTATTCTTTTGTTCTCAAAATAGATGTACATTTGATCCAACATAACATAACGATCTACATTATTTTTTAGATCTATTATCTATACTTTTCCTTGTTTTTTTTCTTTATTCTTATGTCACACTCGATTCACGTAGGTAGCATAACATAATTTAATATTTCTTATGATTCTACAAGACTCATTTATTTCTCTTGGTCGAGTTGTTTTTCAAAGTAAATCACCAACTATCATTACTACTCATTGCAACCAATTTGGTCATAGTGTTCAACATAACATAAGTTATTGGCCCATATAATCTTTCACATTTTGAAGGGCTGTGTGCATGGGGTGACTCCTCCTCCTTTGTGACTAGATCATTGGTAGTAGAGCACATAATCTCTAAAATTTTTCAATATTTCATTTTTAACAACTTACTAATATTGTCATCATTGAGATCAGATTCATACTTTGGAAGCTTAATCCTTAACCGGCATTAGAAACTCTAATGGTACAGAGTAAACAGGTCTTTGGTGATTGATGTTTTGAATACTTTTCCAATATTTTCTTCTATGAAAATATTTCACAAGGATTATAGACCTTGAAAATAAATGACTGCCAATTTGAACACACATAGAGTAACATATGTGCAAGTTGATCCTACTTCACTTGAATGTTCTTTTATACAATTAGCATCCCATATATGACTAGAAATAAGCCCACTACTTTTGCTTCACGCAATAATGATGTTGTTCAAAACATGATTGTAGAAGCTCTCTAAAATAAGTGTGAAGAGATCATTAACCACTTTTCATATTTTTTCAAGAGAATATATCCCCAGACCACTTATCATGCATCTATCGAGGGTCCAAGTAATTTGGTAGACAAATCCCATTAAAGTTTAATATCAACCGTAGTGTCTAATTGTTTGAATGGAAAATTAACTACTAAAGCACTAAATAGGTGTTAGATAGTGACCTACATATAGATTTTGGTGCAAAATACCTTCATGACATAGAGAAAATCAATCTTCTGACCATGAAAGTGATTGCTACCTTTAAACCCTGGTGGGAGACTCATAAAAAATAATGTGACTAGTGAACCCATGAAGTTACAAGGAAAAATTTCATGAAGGTGATACATGAGAAGTATTATTCATTGAGACATTGTGAGGACCAATACATGAAGTGGAAACAAATGTTATATTTCCATGAACAATTTGTTAATGAATACATAGATGATTTTAGTGCTATCATGGATATCCTATTCTTTAAGGAGGAGAAAGAAAATATAACATTAAAGTATTGGAGTAGAATTTACACCAACACATTTCCTAGAAGATATTGTTCATACAGTGTATGAAATTCACACTTGGTTGCTCAGATACACCTATCGAATGGGAGACACCTTATGTGGTCCACCCATCTGTTTTATTCATGCATGATCCACTTAATGATGATACAATACCTCTCGAGTACTAATCTAATGTGATGGATCACCTTCCTAGAGTCCCTCTCATATTTATCCTAGAAATGGGATCTCATTGGTGTGGTGTTCCCCAGCCCATCTAAGGTCCATTACATGTGGAAATACTCATAAAAATTAAATTTTTCTGCTAACTAATTTTATGTAGCTAACCACTACGAATTAAACATAGATTTAACTACTATCTAATACCATTGATTAAATGAATCGACAACATGCTAAAAATGACATGAATGCAGTTTAAATAACTCAACACAACAACATATAAAATGATCTAAAATATATTGTTAATACACAACAATTAAACTCATAATGCAACACAAAAACAAGATAAAACACTTAAATTTTAAGAACGATCATGTAACGAGATTCTTGGGACAAATGTTCCACCCAACCATAGACTTTTTGTTCCAAATATCAATAAAAATTTACCCCTGAGATGGGGCTAGAAATCCAAAAAATAGGTTGGTCTCTCATTGTCCACTCACAACTCAAAAAATCGCATAACCTACTGGTATTCTCCTACAACTATCTTGATTTTCCGCCAACTCTCTTCCTCTAAACCTACCCAACCCAAGGAATGTACCCCTTCATTTATCTTATTCCATTGGGCATCCCATTTGTTTATCAGGGTCTCTCCAACACAAGTAACTAGGAATCTTACTACTAGGAAACTCAAGGGAGCTCACTGCTAGGAAAACTACCAGGAGAACAACAAAAATAAATTGTTGTTATGGTGCAACTCACACATGAATTCACTCTTTAGGCCTGAAAACCTATCTCTTTAGTCTTCTTCTCCAATTACACTCTAGAATTCTCCCTCCATGGTTTCCAGCTCCAAATATCTTCTTCCATGTTCTCTACTTTTTTTTCATGCAAAACATAACTCACCAAAAATTGTTGTAAATACCCATATGAATTTCCTCTCTTTGGCTTACTTTCTTGACTTAAACTCTTCCCCAAATTGATTGTACTCAGCCCCCATGCTCTCAATAACTATGGGATGTGAGTTCTAACACCCAACCTCTTACATGTATTCAATTATTGGCTTTGGGGACACTCAAATAGAAATTAGAAGGTTCATATACCAGTGGTAGTAAAATTTAGGAAAGTGGGTTTGAATTAATAGACATGGGTAATTCCCCTTTGGACCCCTATATTAGACATTCTCTTAGAACCTCCTCTTTCTTTTGGATTAATCAACCCCCATCTCTATCCATGTCCCACAACAACTGACATCACATTTTACTTATTAAAATTCAGAAATACAATTCGCATATACATCGCTTGGCCATAACCACACATTATATCTACATTAAGCATTAATTAAACTAGTGATTATAGTGGGGACGTTACAACTGGGATGCCTAGCATTTAGGTGGGTTGCTTAAATTCCTATTCCTCCTTAGACTTTAGTCATTAGTCACCCATTTGACTCATGTTTACCCCACGATGCACCCATTTGGGGAACTACCTAACTTCATAAATCTAGCCACATGTGTAAATGACCAAATCCATGGTCACTTAAAATTCCTTACATTTGTTCAATAACTACTCAAACCTATTTTGGACTTGTTATTTATGGAGTCAATTTGAGTCAAATTTCCAAAACCCTACCTATTCTCTTAGCACTAAGAATTTTGCATATTTCTTGGGGTATCGCGATTATGAATCTACTAGCCACATAATAGAGAGTTGATTTGGACCCTAAAACTCATGGTAACATTATATTAAATCTGTGGCATGTATTCAATAAAATTTTGTACCCCAATGGCTAACCAAACACATTCATGCCTTGAGGTCACTTATTTTCATATTTATACCTTTTAATTCCCGTTTGTAACCTATATTGGACTCTTATATCTTTGAGAACATTAATATGTAGGTACACACTAGGATTAATGATTGTCAATCTATTTAATTACCTCATTATTTACAACAAGAATAATCAAAGAGATTATCATTAAATTGTCAACCTAGGGTCCAAACGCTTGCAAGATGTTGCGCATTGTAAATGTAGGCTCCTTTTTCTTTAGTTACACTAGTTTTCTAATATGCTTCTATGAAAACAAAATTGCATCACTATATAGGAAAGAAAATGACATTGAAAGAAATTAACACACCACACTTTGCAAGAGAAACAAACATTCTATAGAAAGTAAACACACTTGCAAAACTAAAAGAATGCACATGAAATAAAGCTACAAAAATAAATAAATTCTCAAAACAAGAAATGAAAGACTACCTAAACTACACAACACTCTATTCTATTGGAATGGATCTTGCAACCTCCATAGAACAAAGTGCTGATATTAACCTACATCGGAATTAAATTAAACACTCATTGCTTCTACACATACACCAAATAGTTAAAGATGTGATTTCTCTTTGTATTGAAAAAACAATTCTTACAATCCCAAGTTGAGTTTCCTCTTCTCCAAAGTATTCATCCCCCTTCAAGAGAAAAGATGTCAATCTATTTTATACATGAAAACTACCATCTAAAACAACAAACATCTAATTATAGATCCACTTGAGAATCAATGAATCTCAAGTGGTTACAACCATTTTCCAGAGCTTCATAGAGTTCACAACTAAATATAGCAAATGATTTCCAAAATTCTTGCTAATTCCCAATGAATTTAGAATGTCATTGATTGTCAAATTCATAATAAGATGTGAGCATTGCAATATCTTGCAGAAAATATGATCAAATTAATTGCTAATGTTGTTGGGTCTCCTAGATCTAAGGCATATACATGGGATATATTTCGATCTGTATCAAAACGGATATTCACATGTGGGAATCAACAATCTAACCCCCTTTTATCTTTAACAATTAAAACCACATATGAAGTGATATTTGACACAACTACCAGTCAATGGGAAAGTGTTGAGATGTATCTCGTTGTAATTACTCCATCGTGAAAATATGTAGCAACATTTTAATGCCATGAATTCATAAAATGCTCAACAAATGAATGGTAGATGCCCAAATTAATCTAGAACACATAAAAATGTGGAAAAACGGATTTGTATAAGTGGGTATAAAGAAATCCACCTTCAAAAAATTAAAAACATGAATTTCATCTTCTATTATCTTCCCCCAAGTGGCTACGTGGTTGGTGGTGGTTGATTCCTGCATATGTGGCTTCCTAAATCTACAATACATGTATCTACAACTCATGGATCCATAACAAACACTATGCACCCATAAACTCAAACCCTTTTGAACTTGTAGCTTGTGGATTTGTAGCATAATATATGTAGCAACTGTATTTTATGGATTCGTAGCACATGAACTTGTTCTATAGAGAATGGGGATTTGAAGTATTATTTATAACAACTTGTCCACAAATGAGTCATTACTTGAAAGTAAATATAAAATACACACTTTACCTATGGTTAATTAGATTTTCAAATGAAATACAAAAAAAAATGAAATGGAAAGTACTTTAAGTCTACATCCAACATTTGGGTATTAAAGATGATTAATATAGGGTTATGGATAAACAAAAAGGGTTTATAAATAAGGGAAATAGAAGGGAAAAGGTGATATAATCATGCCAAAATAAGATCCCATCCAACTGTATTTTATGGATTTGTAGAATAGGAACTTCTTCCATAGAAAATGGGGATTTGAAGCAATATCTATAACAACTTGTTCACAAATGAGTCATTACACTAAAGTAAATACAAGATACACACTTTTCCTAACGTTAATCATTTTTTCAAATGAAATACTAAGGAAATGCAATTGAAAATACCTTAAGCTTATATCCAACATTTGATCGTTAAAAAAGATTAATAAAAGGTTATGGGTAAGAAAAAAGGGTTTATAACTAAGGGAAATATAATGAAGAAGGTGGTATAATCATGCTAAAATAAGGTCTCATCCTTCTCCCCAACTAAACTTTTTCATGTCCTTGTGCAACCTTGTACCCTTGTATCTATCTTCCAAATTTGGAGGAACTAGGATGTAAGGACCCATACCGAATGATGCTTCTATTTTTTTCCAATGAATAATAACAAAGTCTAATGTCAGTGCTTTTCCATTTATCTTGGTTGTTCAACAAAAAATTGTGTTGCCAAAATGTATTAATCTGCTTCTCAAAATCATCTTCAAATCACTTCAAATAATGGCTGGCCCATTTTTCAAAATCTTCATTTCTCATCACCGATTTATCTTTAGACACATATCATCATTATGTTAACCAAGCATGAATGGAAAATTAATTATAGCAAAAGCAATAGATCCATCTAATGATATATCATCCATGGACCTCTTGAACATTTTTGGAGGTCATGTTTATGTTCAAGAATGGTTTTTGGTAGCTACAAATTCAAAACATTACTGACAACAAATATGCAACATCATGATGGATCCACAACAAACATTACTGGCAATTTGTAGTAAGCATTATTAGTGAGTTGCAACCACTTCCACAGGTCTAATAAATAACTATTTTCTCCTATAGTACAATCCGAGTATTTTTTTTTTTTTGCGGGTGTGTCTATTGCAATTTAATTCTTCCTTCTACAAAAAATAACAACTATCCAGTTCATAGATCTTTTGATATGAAAAAATAACCAGCTAGGAATTTGTAACCTATGTTGTTGGAGCTGTCAGTGAAAAGGATAATAATGGAATGTTCCGTGAATACTCAATTGTATATCATCATAATGGATTTGTTTGTAACTCACATCAACTTAAATATGCAAACCAATATATGCATTAGTGCACCATTGAAATGAATCAACTCTCAAACCTTCAAATATTGATGAACAATTGATGAAACTCATACCTTTATCCAAAGTTTAATTCCTCGTGATTTTATTTCTATTGTATAATAATTTGGAAATAACATTATTTGAGTAGGAATTTCTTCTACAACATCTTCTTTTGTTGAAAATTGTTTTGTAACAACATATTACTATTCTTTAGTAGTTTCCTTAGCTTGTCCATGTGTGTCAGCTATTGCTTTTCCTTCACGGTTGGTTCTTATAAAGCACCATATATGTTTTCTTCTACTTCTTCTAATGGTTCATGTGGAGAACCAACAAATTATTTTCTAATGCTTCTATTGTTGGTCCTTGTGGAGAAAAAACATTGTCTTTGTTTGAGTTGGTTTAGCAACTTTACATCATCAATACATCTAGTCCTTCACTTTATTAGATATTTAGGGGATGTGTTGGAATGGATTTGGAATATTATGTTATGGTCCAAATAATGAAGTGAAGGCTTTATATTGAACAAGGGCAGTGATGGTGTGTTCATGATAGGTAAATCTATGGTCACACCCCCCCCCCCCC
>ML784258.1:187499-215628 GCA_009831015.1 Picea engelmannii
ATATATATATATATATATATATATATATATATATATATATATATATATATATATATATATATCCAAAAGAAACAAGCTTTGAGAACATGAATAATTCATATGTCAAATGTGTTGATAATCAGTATAGGAGGCAAAGTTTTAGCATTACATATTTTGTGACATACAATCACTATTTAGGGAATACATATTTCATATTATGTTAGATTGATGTGATTTTGGTGGGATATTAAATTGTATTAATGTATATATCCTATAGAAACAAGTTTTATAAACATGATGAATTGATGTGTCAAATATTCCATTGAACAATTAGAATGAAGAATTGTGACAAAGCATATTTTAGGATAGCTAGTTAGTAATTTGGGAATACGATTTCCATATGATATAAAAATTAAGTGATTCAAGTTGGATCAAAAAATATATTATGATGACCATATAACCTAGAAATATGTTTTGAAAATGTTTTCATTTAGTCTCTCGAAATACAAATGTACTAACTTTATTTGTAGTAAGTTCAACAATTCAAAATGCCATGGAAAGAGTTGGGTTTAATGTTCCATGGGATTAAGAGATATGATGTGAGGAGAGTTTGTATTAAATATATTAATATCTCAATAATCACCTAAAATATTTTATAGGTCTTTTTTTCCCTTCATGAATGATATGTAGCTACGACAACAACATCTACACACGTTTTGTAGCAACTTGCTACAAACCCCTTAAAAAAGGTTATATCTCTTAAATTATGATCTAGGTATTTTAGATATTTTGTAGGTGTATATATTGCAATGTGATTCTCCCATATTAAAAAAAAAAACATTTTGACCTAGATCTCAAATTGTGAGATATGAACAAATCATTATAGGCCAATTTTTATGTGCATGCCAAAACTCAAGAATTGTGATTTGAAAAGATAGGGGAAGCCTTTCATTAATTCGGTAATGAAAAACATACCTTCTTAAATTGGTTGATGACTTCCCATTAGTTACTCCTCCTATGGAATCCTCATTCATTAGTGCTTTCTCCCTCTTACCAAATTTCCTGTAAATAGATTAGTATTGCAGGTGGCTCTTACCACACCAAAAAAATATTCTAGTAACTTAATTCACTAATATATATGAATGCATAACACATCATATGATAATTCATAGAGAAGGTAGTCAACAATTCCTCCTTTCTTATCCCTGTACCATGCATGTTGGAATACTGAGAGGGGGGGTGAATCAATATTACCCTTTTTCAACAATTAGTAGTTACTTTTATATTTTGTTAATTACCACATTAGATCAACAATGGACTTGTTTGTAAAATAAATTATATAAATATAATTAATAGGAATTACAAGGCTTTTATGAAGAATAATGAATGACACCAATCCATTTTAGAGCACCAACTCTAGGAGACACAAATCCCCTTCTTCATGGCACCAACCCTAGGAAGAACCAAATCATTTCTTTAGGGAACCAACCCTAGGAAGCACCAAATACCTTTTCTTTAGGGAACCAAACCCATGAAGCACCAACTCCCTTGTCTTTAGGGAACCAACCCCAGGAAGCACCAACTCCCTTACATAAAGAACATGAATCCTTCTGTTCTCCTCCCTTCCACCCTCACTTCATAAGAATCATCATTTCTTCTTCTTGGACTCTGCTTCTGTTTTGATCTTCTAATCTAGACTATACAGATGCTTTCTTCTCACCATTCTTTCATGTTTATATACTCTTCCAATTGGTGTGAGCTATGAAGCATTGTGTCCCTTTGTTTGGACCATCGCACCTCTTCATTTTAAATTAACAATAATCTCTATTATTATTCAAACATTATTGTGAAGGATTTTAATTTAGTGAGTGTTCTTTTCATAAATTGATCACAGGCATGGATCGATTTATTTTAACTCAATTCCATGTCTATGCAAATATTTCATAAATCGAATCCTGCAGAGGTGCTTCCTTAAAACCATTTACATGTGACCATATGCGCAAAACCATAGGCTTATTAATTAATGTACCCAATGCCTCATGGATTATGTGTTTGTAACCCATGACCAGGGGCTAGAACCTATTCCTATGGTACTTCAACCTTTGGGTGATTTCTCTCTGATCCAATCTTCGAGAGTTTCAACTCCCTGAAGTAGTTACCTCTCACAAGGATTGATCTAATGGTTAGTTTGATTCTGAGAACCAAATCAACGGTTTAGCTTTGATCCTCACACTATCCTTTCACTGCTTAATCCAATGCATATGATTTGATCAAAAATTGAGATGGACAACCATTATTTACTTCAGGACTTCCAACCTCTGCAATATTTCAACCTTTCAGAGTACATTTTCCGAAGTAGATTGAACAATCGATATTTTTTCTTCTGTAGATGGATGATCCTAGCTTGTCCAAAGGTTTCAAACAAATCGACGACCATGACTTGATTTGCAGTTGAGTGGACAGTTCTCATTCAATTTGGGAATTCAACGCTTCGAGACTCCAGTCTTTTCAGTTATTCAACTCTTCCAGAGTAAATTTCACCGAAGTGGATCAGACGGTCGATATTTGTTCTTCCGTAGATGCACGATTCTAGCTTGTATAGATATTTCAAACAAATCAATGGCCATGAATTGATCTAAAGTTAAGTGGATGGTTCTCGTTCACTTTAGGAATTCAATGCTTTAGAACTCTGATCTTTGCATTAATTCAACTCTTCCAGAGTAAATTCTGTCGAACTTCTTATTAGAAAAATTTTCTTGATAACCTCCACAAGTCCAGAAGATAGGATCATGGGCTTAACCATTCCAAGCGTTTGATTTAACGGTCAAGATTCATCCTGGAGGATCTTAGATCAATGGTTAGCATTGACTTTGGCCTTCCGCGCTTCGGGTAGTTGTTGGTTTCTCCCGAAGGACAAACTCCCAGAGTGACGTAACTTGTTGACGTCACTACTGACTTGGAACTGGTCGAGTGGCTGCCATGTGTCACTTAGATTTGTGACTTACGTGTCCCTAAAATTCCAACTGGACCTTGACACTTGTCACCATTTGATTGTGCCACGTGTCCTTTTTGATGTCATCTTTATTGATGTGGATTTCCTGATGTGTCACATGTCCTCCTCCTGGATCTAATGGTTGTTGGTTCATCTGAAACTTTGATATAATGACTATGATCAGTTCATTTCGGCCTTTGAGACTTTGGTTTATTCGCTCCCACATCCCAATTCACCTGAAGTGAGATTCCCCGATTAAACCTCGAGTAACCTGACATCATCTAACGCTCCATCTTTGACACGAAAATCTTAACATGATCCAATGGTTATCGAGACTTCGAATATTTGGGGATCTTGTGAATCCTTGATCCAATGAATATGATCCATTCATTTTGGCATTCGGAACTTTGAGTTATTCGCTCCCACTTCCCAACTCTCCCAAAGTGAGTTCCCCTAATAAACCTTAAGTAACTTGATTTCATCTAATGATCCATATTTGAAGCTAAAAGATTAACACGAGCCAATGGTTGTCAGGACTTTAGTTATTCGAGAATATCGTGAATCCTTGATCTAATGACTATGATTCGTTCATTTCAGCCTTCGGGACTTTGAGTTATTCGTTCCCAATTCTCAATTCACCTGAAGTGAGATTCCCCAACTAAACCTTGAGTAACTTGACTTCATCTAACGGTCTTGGTTTGTCCTAAAATCTACATCAATGGACATGATTCTCCCTTGATTCTTTTGTGGTTTTACTATGGGGATTTCAATCCTGATCACGTTATTGCAATGTGCTTTCCCATATGAGATTTTTGGTTTTGTACTTGGATTCTAACTTATCGACATCATTGATCTATTGGGAATTCGATCCCGATGGTATTTCTTCATTGCACAAGAAATCTAATACGTTTCCTCTCTTGAGCTTTAGGTAGTTTCCTCTGCATGTTGTTCATAAAAAATCATCATCACATAATAATGACATCGGCTATTCACATCAATGACAACACATCAATGAAAATATGTCCAACAATCTACCCCTTTGGCATTGATGGAAAGCTTTTTCTTTTTGAAATTTTTGCCCTTATCAATTTCCTCCCCTTTTGACAGCAATGACAGAGGGGATCTTTATTTTCTCCCCCTGACCATGTGCCTCTTATGTTACCATTTTATGGATTTTAATGAGGTTTTTGAATTACTCCTAATTTTTGTCAAAGATTTTCGAAGGTACTCCTGAGAAAAGGTTTTGTGAAAATGTTTGCAGTCTATTCTTTGGTGTATGCATACACTATTTTAACTATTTTTGGGGTAACCTGATCTCTTAGGAAATGATATTTAATTGGGATGTGTTTGGTTTTAGAATGCATGAATGCATTTTTAGATATACTTATGGCACTAGTGTTATCACAGTTAATAGTAATGAGATTATTATATCTTATTTGTAGGTATTCTAAATTTTTATTCATCCAAGAACTTGTGTGCAGCAAGATGCAGGAACAATGTATTTTGCCTCTGCTGTAGAGAGTGATGTGGATGTTTGTTTCTTGCTTAACCATGCTACTAGATTTTTTACTATGAAAAATACTCCTCCAATGGTTCTTTTCCTATCATATATGCTACCAGACCAATCTGCGTCAATATATGCAGTTAGATTGAAGTCTTTATCTTTTGGATACCATAATCCAAGTTCTAGGGTGATTTAAAGGTATCAAAATATTCTTTTTACTGCTTTTAAGTGAGTTTATTTAGGTGTAGATTGAAATGTCCCCACGAGTCCTACAACCTGCATGTTGTTAGGTCTTGTTGTTGTTGAATAAAGAAAACTTCCAACCATTGATCTATACATCGTTTGGCCCACTTTTGGTGAGTCATCTTCTAGGATTAGTTTACATCTAGTGACCACGGGAGTACTCATAGGTTTATTGTCTTCCATTTGAAATTTATTCAGCAATTCTTTGATATATTTGGTTTTGGAAATGAATATTCCATTTTCTGTTTGATTTACTTGTAAACCTAATAAAAATGACAATTCTCCCAGCATAGACATTTCAAACTCTTCTTGCATTTTGGTTGCAAATTTTCTTCTTAGTGTAGTGAGATTACTCCCAAATATGATGTCATCTACATATACCACCACAACAATCATGTTTTGATCCTCAATTTTGATGTATAGGTTATTATCAGTAGTCCCTCTCTTATAGCCTTGTTTTTGTAGGTATTGATCAAGCCTAGAGAACCATGCTCTGGGGGCTTGTTTAAGACCATACAGGGCCTTTTTCAGCTTGCACACATAGTATTGATTTTATGATAACATGAATCATTTTGGTTGCTCAACATATAATTCTTCTTCTAGTGTTCCATTAAGGAATGTTGACTTGACATCCATCTGATAGATTTTGAAATTTCTGAAGCATGCAAATTGCAGGAACATTCTGATGGCCTCAAGTCTTTCTACTGGAGAAAACGTCTCTTCAAAATAAATACCTTGTACTTGGGAATATCCTTTGAAAACTAATATGGTTTTGTTCTTTATAATCTCCCCATTTTAATTTAGTTTGTTCTTGAAGATCCACTTGGTTCCTATCACATTCTTGTCCTTGGGTGTTGGAACTAGTTCCCAAGTCCGGTTCTTCTCTATTTGGTCTAGTTCTTCATTCATTGATTTTATCCAGTCTTTACTTTTGACAACTTCTTTAACTGTCTTAGGTTCTATTAGGGATAACATTTCTTGTTGATGCAGGAGCATCTCCCCACCTCAATCAGCCAACCAGCCAGCCCACGTCAGTGCATGCATTAAATGAAGAGAGGCACAACCCTCATTTCAAATTTCAAATTTGAATGTAATTAATGTTGTAGGCTGCTGAGCCATGAGGCCATGCTTTGCATAGGCTATAGATAAGGAGGCCTTTAATGTTTGAAGGATGAGATCTAGATCCAATTCTGGACTAGACAACCCATTCAATGTAATTGAAGAGGGTAGGTGAGTTTGGAGGGAAGAGCTCAAAGAGTCCCCTTATGTAAAAGATCGAGAGATATTCTTTGTATTATCAGAGTAGTGGTAGCAGAGTCGGTAGAGAGAGTAGAGAAGGAGCCGAGACTCTGTTGAAGTTCGTTCTCAAAACACCTTTGTAAAGAGGCATTTTTATTAATACAAACAGAAGCAGTTTTTCCTGCAAGTATTTCTGTGTTGAATGAATGTCTATGTGTGTTCTTTATATGTTGTAGATGTATGTTGTATGTATGCATTTGTAGGGGTTGTTTGATTTCAGGGTCAGAGGCCTTTAAGGCTTAACACCGGGAGGGTGTGACAAAATGTTGCGGGTTCTGATAGCCATGCACAGAGGGTGCATTTCTAAATTCTGCGGGTTCAGAAAAAGACATGCTGAGAGGGCACAGTAGCTGAAATCATAAGATCAGAGGAAGACCTCAAGGTTACTAAACACCTTGGAGGTAGGGTTGTGTATGAGAGACACAGTTGCAGATAGAAACTCTGCTGTGAGTTCTGTAGAGCTCTTCCAAGTGGGCATTGAGCATATGCATAGTGATGCATTGAGGAAGAACTCCGTTGTGAGTTCATACATAAGTTAGAATCACTAAGGATTCTAAACACTTTTCCAGGAGGGCATTGAGTAGGTGACAAAGAGCATAGGAAGAACTCTTTGAGTTCTAGATTTGAAGAAGAGTCCAAGGAGAAGGATCTTCATAGGGTTGTTGAACACCCTCTAGTCTCAGCAAGGATTTGCTTGAGAAAAGGAGTGCTAGGAGGGCATCGAATTCCCCATATGAAGGAGAAGAAACAAGGATTTATTCCTTAGGGGTATGAGTAGCAGAAAATCTCAAAAGAGATAACACCTTGGTGTCCAGAGACTCTGCAAGTCAGTGCAGAGATAGAAGAAACCTTTCACGGTTCCAGAGGAGAACTAAGCTCAGAAGGAACAACATTGTTGAGAACGCAGGCGAGACTCAAAGTAAAGAGTTCACAGAGAGGAAGAAGCAAAGGTTGAGGCCTTTGGGCACTTGGAGAATTCTTCCAAGTTCAGGAAGAACGTGCATGCTTAGGAGGAGCATAGCTACCATTGGATCTGCTGAGAAGATCTGGACCGTAGAAGATTTCCCACGTCCAGGAAGCAGTGGGAGGAGCACATAGGAAGACAAGGTCTGTACCGTTAGATCTTAGTAAGAAAACCCGATAGCCATTGGATCTGTCAGGAGTTGCACTAGGGTTAAGATTTCGTGAACAAAGGTGAAAGTCCCAAAGAAGGAGTTGGTATCGAGATTTTGGCATTCAGGATTTTGGAAGTCCTGATGATGAGAGGTCGGGACACTTCACAGTGAAAGTCCTGAAATAGATCTGAGCCGTCCATCCGGGAGGAGGAAACATGTTGTGAGATCACCCACATTGGGATTTTGAACATCGGAATTTCGAACTTCGGGATTTCAGAGGTCTCGAGGACAAGAGGTCTGGACACTCCACGACAAAAGTCCCGAAATAGTGAAAGGATTCACAACCATCTATCTGAAGGAGGATGTGTGTTGCAAGATCACCCACATCCGGGATTCAGACAGCGGGACTCACAGAGGTGAGCATTTCAACTTCTCACCTGGCAAAGTCCCGAAACGATCTAGGTCGTCCATCCATTTGGGACACGTGGCAGAGATCCAGAGTCCATTAGTATTTCGGCTGTTGGGGATTCAAGTTGACAGGGGATTTGTGTCACTGGGGGTCGCAAGTCGCGAAATCAAAAAATGCAAGAGGATTTTCCATCTTGAGGAGACGTGTGGAAACAATCCAGGATTTCGGGAGATTTTCCGAAAGGAGGCCATTTCGACAAATCGAAAATCGAGAATTCAAGAGTCCTGTTGACAAGAGGTCGGGCTCTCATATTGATAAGTCTCGAAGGGAATAAGACTACGGTCTTATGAGAACTGGTCATATGGACCAAATCATAGCCTAAGGGGCTAATCGTTGATTGAATCCTTTTCATCATTTTGACATTTTGGAGATCGGAAGGTCGAGGAGTCAAGGACTCAAGAGATCGGGACACTGAGGGTTCCAAAACGTGAATTTTCCTATTCGGGGGGGGAGAAAGCCATAGACGTGTACATAGGTCATGGCCGAGAATAGAAGGACCTGTGGATCGGAAATTTGAGATTCCAGCAGGGAATCAAAAGAGCTAACTCGACTCGGGAAAATTTGAGGAGAACGATCCTTAGACCGGGAGGTCAGGCGCAGGACCTATCAAGGTAGGGTCTTTGGGTGTGCGTCATCAGTAATTGGTATCAAAGCTTGAATCTTGTCTGTAGATTTCAGGCAAGGGAAGCAGGAGGAGAAAGAGCACTCTGATACACAAAGTTTGGTATCAGAGCTTGAATCTTATCTGTAGATTTCAGGCAAGGGAAGTTGGAGGTGAAAGAGCACTCTGATACACATCAAGTTTAGGTATCAGAACGGGATTTCATTTGTATATTTCAGGTGAAGCAAGAAGAAGAAAGAAGAGTGTTGAAGACTCTGTAGATGATTGTTGTAGAGTAACAACAGGTTTTCTAGGAGGGCATATAGATAGCAAGATGGCTACTGAAGGTCATAGATATGCTGGAAGGAAAGACCCAGAGCTGATGAGAAAAGAAGAAATAGATGAAGAGCTCGCTGATATAAGGGCGGAGATAGAAAAGATTTCATTGTAGATGCAGCAGAACGCCAAGTCACGATGGGTATACGAATGGCCCATGAGGAAGGCAAAGGCAAAATGGCCAGTCAAGGAGTTGATGGCTGGACGACAGTGTAGGTTGTTAAGAGGATGGTTGAGGCATGTTGAAAACCTCGACGAACCTGAGGAGATGGTTCAGGTATGTGAACCAGAGACTGGGAGAAACCTCGGTAGTGAGGATGAATTGGGATTAGCTGAAGATCTCAAGGATTGTCAAGAAGACAGTCAGGAAATTCCCAATTGCCAGGAGGGAAAGGAGTTGAGGTTGTTGCAGGATCTCACAATCTGTCATGAGGACAGTCGGGGAATTTCACGTTTCCAGGAGGGAAATGAATCGAGATCACTGCAGGATCTCATGGACTGCCAGGAGGGCAACATAAAGTTTCCAATTTGCCAGGAGGGCATGGGGACATAGATGAGGCTATCTGAAAGTCTAACGGACTTGGAGGAGAGTTCATATTAGCAAGGGATGATGATAGATGCAGATTCATATGGTTTAGCCGACCATGTGAATGAAGATGATGACAAGTTCAAAACTTGCACCATCTAAGAGGAAGATCGGAGGGATTTTCTAATGATTGGAGGAATTTATATATTCTTGCCACATAGCCCAGTTGAAGCGAGGATTTGTGTTGTTGATGGAAGAGAGACAATAGTAGAAATATAGCCAGCTGTGACTGTCAAAGAAGAATTGGAGCAGGTGTTAGAAGCTTCCCAAGCAGAGGAAGAAGATGAGCATTATGAGGAGTGGCTCAATACTTTCAACCAGGAAGCTGAAAATATTGCAGCATTGGAGCTTGCAGAAGCTGAAGAAGAAGAGGCAGACAACATGAGCTTTTCTGATTTGTGTGAATAGATTGAAGCCCTGGAGAGAAGGGTGATAGTGCAGGGTATGCACATCCAACAAGTGAGGTTGGAAGCAGATGAAGGAGATGACATGGGAAATCATGATGATCTGCCCATCTGCAGAAAGAAAATGCAGCTGAGGAGACTGCATGAACAGAGCCAGCCACTGGAGAAGCTAGACGAAGTGATCGAGAATATCATAAGGCTGATGGTAGAGTCAATAGAGACTGATAGCAAGGAGAAGCTGGGCAGAAAAGCAGCAGTAGTAGCAACAACAGAGAGATGGAGCAGATGACTAGCTCCAAAAATTTGTTTGGGATCTAGGAGGATTTCAAAAGCTGAGATGGGAAGCTCATGAGCAGGAGCTCATGAATTTGCAGCTGAGGAGTATGATGCAGGAGCATCTCTCCATGTCAATCAACCAGCCATCCAGCCCATGGCAGTGCATGCATTAAATGAAGAGAGGTGCAACCCTCATTTCAAATTTGAAATTTGAATGTAATTAATGTTGTAGGCTACTGAGCCATGAGGCCGTGCTTTGCACAGGCTGTAGATAAGGTGGCCTTTAATGTTTGAAGGCTGAGATCTAGATCCAATTCTGGACTAGAAAACCCATTCAATGTAATTGAATAGGGTAGGTGAGTTTGGAGGGAAGAGTTCAAAGAGCCCCCTCATGTAAAAGATTGAGAGATCTTCTTTGTATTATCATAGTAGTGGTAGTAGAGTAGGCAGAGAGAGTAGAGAAGGAGTTGAGACTCTGTTGAAGTTCGTGCTCAAAACACCTTTGTAAAGAGGCATTTTTATTAATACAAACAGAAGCAGTTTTTCCTGCAAGTATTTCTCTGTTGAATGAATGTTTATGTGTGTTCTTTATATGATGTATATGTATGTTGTATGTATGCATTTGCAGGGGTTGTTTGATTTCAGGGTCAGAGGTATTTGAGGCTTCACACCAGGAGGGCGTGATAGAACGCTGCGGGTTCTGATAGCCATGCACAGAGGGTGCATTTCTGAATTCTGCGGGTTCAGACAAAGGCATGCTGGGAGGGCACATTAGCTGAAATCATTAGCTCAGAGGAAGACCTCAAGGTTACTGAACACCTTGGAGGCAGGGCTGTGTATGAGAGACATAGTTGTAGACAAAAACTCTGTTGTGAGTTCTGTAGAGATCTGCTAAGTGGGAATTGAGCATATGCATAGTGATACATTGAGGAAGAACTCTGTTGTGAGTTCAGACATAAGTTAGAATCAGTGAGGATTCTAAACACTCTACCAGGAGGGAATTGAGTAGGTGACAGAGAGAATAGGAAGAGCTCTTTGAGTTTTGGATTTGAAGAAGAGTCCAAGGAGAAGGATATTCACAGGGTTGTTGAACACCCTGTAGTTTCAGCAAGGAGTTTCTTGAGAAAAGGAGTGCCAGGAGGGCATCGAATTCCCCATCTAAAGGAGAAGAAATAAGGATTTATTCCTTAGTGGTCTGAGTAGCAAAAAATATCAGAAGAGATAGCACCTTGGTGTGCAGAGACTCCGCAAGTCATTGCAGAGATAGAAGAAACCCTTCATGGTTCCAGAGGAGAACTAAGCTCAGGAGGAACAACGTCGTTGAGAACATAGGCGAGACTCAAAGTAAAGAGTTCACAGAGAGAAAGAAGCAAAGGTTGAGGCCTTTGGGCACTTGGAGAATTCTTCCAAGTTCAGGAAGAATGCGCATGCTCAAGAGGAGCATAGTTGCCATTGGATCTGTCGAAAAGATCTGGACCGTAGAATATTTCCCATGTCCAGGAAGTAGTGGGAGGAGTGCACAGGAAGACAAGGTCTGAACCATCAGATCTTAGTCAGAAAACTAGACAACCGTTGGATCTGTTAGGAGTTGCATGAGGGTTAAGCCTTCATGAACAAAGGCGAAAGACCTGAAGGAGGAGTTGGTATGGGGATTTTGGCATTCGGGATTTCATAAGTCCTGATGACGAGAGGTCAGGACACTTCTCAGTGAAAGTCCCAAAATAGATCTGATGGCATGGGAGATCATGATGATCTGTCCATCTGCAGAAAGAAAATGTAGTTGAGGAGACTGCATGAACAGAGCCAGCCACTAGAGAAGCTGGACGAAGTGATCAAGAAGATCAGAAGGCTGATGGTAGAGTCAGTAGAGACTGCCAGCAAGGAGAAACTGGGTAGAAAAGAAGCAACAATGCAGCAAAAGCAGCAACAACAGAGAGATGGAGCAGATGAACAACTCCAGAAATTTGTTTGGGATCCAGGAGGATTTCAACAGCTGAGATGGGAAGCTCGTGAGTAGGAGCTCATGAATTTTGGAGCTGAGGAGTATGATGCATAATCATCTCTCCACGTTAATCAGCCAACTAGCGAGCCCACGTCAACACATGCATTGAATGAAGAGAGGCGTAGCCCTCATTTCAAATTTCAAATTTGAATGTAATTAATGTTGTAGGTTGTTGAGCCATGAGGTCATGCTTTGCACAGGCTGTAGATAAGGAGGCCTTTAATGTTTGAAGGCTGCGATCTAGATCCGATTCTGGACTAGACAACCCATTCAATGTAATTGAATAGGGTAGGTGAGTTTGGAGGGAAGAGCTCAAAGAGCCCCCTCATGTAAAAGATCGAGAGATCTTCTTTGTATTATCAGAGTAGTGGTAGTAGAGTAGGCAGAGAGAGTAGATAAGGAGTCGATACTCTATTGAAGTTCATGCTCAAAACACCTTTGTAAAGAAGCATTTTTATTAATACAAACAGAAGCAGTTTTTCCTGCAAGTATTTTTGTGTTGAATGAATGTCTATGTGTGTTCTTTATATGCTGTAGATGTATGTTGTAGGTATGCATTTGCAGGATTTGTTTGATTTCAGGGTCAGAGGTCTTTGAGGCTTCACACCAGGAGGGCATGACAGAACGTTGCGGGTTCTGATAGCCATGCACAGAGGGTGAATTTCTGAATTCTGTGGGTTCAGACAAAGGTGTGCTGGGAGGGCACAGTAGATGAAATAATTAGCTCAGAGGAGGACCTCAAGGTTACTGAACACCTTAGAGGCAGGGTTGTGTATGAGAGACACAGTTGCAGACAAAATATCTGCTGTGAGTTCTGTAGAGCTCTGCCAAGTGGGCATTGAGCATATGCATAGTGATTCATTGAGGAAGAACTCTACTGTGAGTTCAGACAAAAGTTAGAATCACTGAGGATTCTAAACACTCTGCCAGGAGGGCATTGAGTAGGTGACATAGAGCACATGAAGAACTCTTTGAGTTCTATATTTGAAGAAGAGTCCAAGGAGAAGGATCTTCACAGGGTTGTTGAACACCCTATAGTCTCAGCAAGGAGTTGCTTGAGAAAAGGACTGCCAGGAGGGCATCGAATTCCCCATCTAAAGGAGAAGAAATAAGGATTTATTCCTTAGGGGTATGAGTATCAGAAAAGCTCAGAAGAGATAGCACCTTGGTGTGCAGAGACTCTGCAAGTCAGTGTAGAGATAGAAGAAACCTTTCACGGTTCCAGAGGATAACTAAGCTCATAAGGAACAACGTCATTGAGAATGCAGGAGAAACTCAAAGTAAAGAGTTTGCAGAGAGGAAGAAGCAAAGGTTGAGGCCTTTGGGCACTTGAAGAATTCTTCCAGGTTCAGGAAGAATGCGCATGCTCAGGAGGAGCATAGCTTCCATCGGATCTGCTGAAATGATTTGGACCGTAGAAGATTTCCCACTTCCAGGAAGTAGTGGGAGGAGCACACAGGAAGACAAGGTCTGAACCGTCAGATATTAGTCAGAAAACCCGACAACCGTTGGATCTGTCAGGAGTTGCATGAGGGTTAAGCCTTCATGAACAGAGGCGAAAGTCTCGAAGGAGGAGTTGGTATCGGGATTTTGGAAGTCCTGATGATGAGAGGTCAGGACACTTCACAGTGAAAGTCCCGAAATAGATTCGAGTTGTCCATTCGGGAGGAGGACACGTGTCGCGAGATCACCCACATCGGGATTTCGGAAATCAGGATTTTTGACTTCGGGATTTCAGAGGTCTCGAGGACAAGAGGTCGGGACACTCCATGGCGAAAGGATTCGCAACTGTCTATCTGAAGGAGGACGTGTGTCACGAGATCACCCACATCGGGGATTCAGACACCGTGACTCATAGAGGTGAGAATTTCAACTTTGCACCCGGCGAAGTCCCAAAACGATCTAGGTTGTCCATCCATTTGGGACACATGGTAGAGATCGAGAGTCCATTGGTATTTCGGCTACCGGGGATTCAAGTTGACAGGGGATTTGTGTCACTGGGGGTCGCAAGTTGCGAAATCATGAAATGTAGGAGGACCATCCATCTTGAGGAGATGCATGGCAGCAATCCAGGATTTCGGGAGATTTTCCGAAAGGAGGCAGGGTGATAGTGCAGGGTATGCACATCCAACATGTGAGGTTGGAAGCAGATGAAGGATATGATAATGGAGATCATGATGATTTTCCCATCTGCAGAAAGAAAATGCAGCCGAGGAGACTGCACAAACAGAGCCAGCCACTAGAGTAATTGGACGAAGTGATCGAGAAGATCAGAAGGCTGATGGTAGAGTCAGTAGAGACTGCCAGCAAGGAGAAGCTGGGAAGAAAAGCAACAACAACGCAACAGAAGCAACAACAACAGAGAGATGGAACAGATGAATAACTCCAGAAATTTGTTTGGGATCCTGGAGGATTTCAACAGCTGAGATGGGAATCTCATGAGAAGGAGCTCATGAATTTTGCAGCTAAGGAGTATGATGCATGAGCATCTCTCCACGTCAATCAGCCAGCCAACCAGCCCATGTCAGCACATGCATTAAATGAAGAGAGGTGCAACCCTCATTTCAAATTTGAAATTTGAATGTAATTAATGTTGTAGGTTGTTGAGCCATGAGGCCATGCTTTGCATAGGTTGTAGATAAGGTGGCCTTTAATGTTTGAAGGCTGAGATCTAGATCTGATTCTGGACTAGACAGTCCATTCAATGTAATTGAATAGGGTAGGTGAGTTTGGAGGGAAGAGCTCAAAGAGTCCCGTCATGTAAAAGATCGAGAGATATTCTTTGTATTATCAGAGTAGTTGTAGCAAAGTAGGAAGAGAGAGTAGAGAAGGAGTCGAGACTCTATTGAAGTTCGTGCACAAAACACCTTTGTAAAGAGGCATTTTTATTAATACAAACTGAAGCAGTTTTTCCTGCAAGTATTTCTGTGTTGAATGAATGTCTATGTGTGTTCTTTATATGATGTAGATGTATGTTGTAGGTATGCATTTGCAGGGGTTGTTTGATTTAAGGGTCATAGGTCTTTGAGGCTTCACACCAGGAGGGCATGACAGAATGCTGCGGGTTTTGATAGCCATGCACAGAGGGTGCATTTATGAATTTTGCAGGTTCAGACAAAGGCGTGCTGGGAGGGCACATTAGCTGAAATCATTAGCTCAGAGGAAGACCTCAAGGTTACTGAACACCTTGGAGGCATGGCTGTGTATGAGAGACATAGTTGCAGACAAAAACTCTGTTGTGAGTTCTATAGAGCTCTGCCAAGTGGGCATTGAGCATATGCATAGTGATGCATTGAGGAAGAACTCTGTTGTGAGTTTAGACAGAAGTTAGAATCACTGAGGATTCTAAACACTCTGCCAGGAGGGCATTGAGTAGGTGACAAAAAGAACAGGAAGAACTCTTTGAGTTTTGGATTTGAAGAAGAGTCCAAGGAGAAGGATCTTCACAGGGTTGCTGAACACCCTGTAGTCTTAACAAGGAGTTGCTTGAGAAAAGGAGTGCCAGGAGGGCATCAAATTCCCCATCTGAAGGAGAAGAAATAAGGATTTATTCCTTAGGGGTCTGAGTAGCAGAAAAGCTTAGAAGAGATAGCACCTTGGTGTGCAGAGACTCTGCAAGTCATTGCAGAGATAGAAGAAACCTTTCATGGTTCCAGAGGAGAACTAATCTCAGGAGGAACAACGTCGTTGAGAACACAAGTGAGACTCAAAGTAAAGAGTTCATAGAGAAGAAGAAGCAAAGGTTGAGGCCTTTGGGAACTTGGAGAATTCTTCCAAGTTCAAGAAGAATGCGCATACTCAGGAGTAGCATAGCTGCTGTCGGATCTGCCGAAAAGATCTAGACCGTAGAAGATTTCCCACGTCTAGGAAGCAGTGGGAGGAGCACATAGGAAGAAAAGGCTTGAACCATCAGATCTTAGTCAGAAAACTCGACATCTGTTGGATCTGTCAGGAGTTACACAAGGGTTAAGCCTTCATGAACAAATGCGAAAGTCCCGAAGGAGGAGTTGGTATTGGGATTTCGGTGTTTGGGATTTCAGAAGTCCTGATGACGAGAGGTCGGGACACTTCATAGTGAAAGTCCCTAAACAGATCTGAGATGTCCATCTGGGAGGAGGACACGTGTCACGAGATTACCTACATCGGGATTTCAGACATTGGGATTTCAGACTTCGGTATTTCGGAGGTCTCGAGGACAAGAGGTCGGGACACTCTAGGGTGAAAGTCCCAAAATAGTGAAAGGATTCATAGCCGTCTATCTGAAGGAGGACACGTGTTGCGAGATCACTCACATTGGGGATTCAGACACCGGGACTCACAGAGGTGAGAATTTCAACTTCACACCTGGCGAAGTCTCAAAATGATCTAGGTCGTCCATCTGTTTGGGACACGTGGCAGAGATCGAGAGTCCATCGGTATTTCGGCTACCGGGGATTCAAGTTGATAGGGGATTTGTGTCACTGGGCATCGCAAGTCGCGAAATCGGAAAATGCAGGAGGACCGTCCATCTTGAGGAGACGCGTGGCAGCAATCTAGGATTTCGGGAGATTTTTCAAAAGGAGGCCATTTTGGCAAATCGGAAATAGGGAATTCAGGAGTCCCGTTGACAAGAGGTTAGGCTCTCGTATTGATAAGTTCTGAAGGGAATAAGACTACAGTCTTATGAGAAGTGGTCATATGGACCAAAGCATAGCCCAGGGGGCTAATCGTTGATTGAAGCCTTTTCGACATTTCATCATTTCGGAGATCGAAAGGTCGAGGAATCAAGGACTCAAGAGATCGGGACATTGACGGTTCTGAAACGTGAATTTTCCTATTCAGAGGGGATAAAGCCATAGACGTGTACAGAGGTCGTGGCCGAGAATAGAAGGACCTATGGATTGGGAATTTGAGATTCCAGTAGGGAATCAAAAGAGCTAATTCAGCTCGGGAAAATTTGAGGAGAACGATCCTTAGACTGGGAGGTCAGGCACGGGACCTATCGAGGCAAGGTCTTTGGGTGTGCGTCATCAATTGTTCTGGGTCAAAAGCGAGTTTCCTTCTTGTTTCTACTCCTGCACTTTTATTACCAATAATCTGGCTTTCAGGATGATTCTTTTGAACTCTTTATGATGGATCTCTTGGAAAGGGAGTTTCTTCATTGTATACTTCATCAATATGTGGTTCATTTTCCCGTGTTTCATTATTATCATCTTCTTGCTGAAATTCTACATCATCATATTCCTGTTGATATTTACATCATCTTCTTTTTGATATTTTTTATTAATTCCTTGGGATATGCTCTTTTTTAGATCATCTATCTTTACATTGGCACTTTCCATTATCTTTAGTAGTCTAAGATTATAACATCTGTATGCTTTCTTATTAGATGAATATCCTAAGAATATTCCTTCATCAGATCTTGGATCAAAATTTCCTAGGTTATCCTCATCATTCTTTATGTAACATGGAGGATCAAATCCTGTCACTGAGAGGGGGGGCGGGGGGTGAATCAGTGAAAAAATAATTTTATCATTTTTTTTCTTTTGTTAATGCAAACAAAATTTTAACACAACATTTTATCATGGAACCCAATTGGGAAAATCAAAAACACATTTTTGTTAACTGCAACATTTTGTTTTACAAGTTACATAGAAGGAAGATGGTATTCCTCTTTAGATCAACACCCACTGATCAAGATGTACCCACACCCCTTATTCACCAGCTCCAACTGGTAGGATGGTAAAACCCCCTATTTAGTCAGCTACAACTGAAAATGAAGCCTTTTCGACATTTCGGCATTTCAGAGATCGGAAGGTTGAGGAGTCAAGGACTCAAGAGATCGGGACATTGAGGGTTCCAAAACGTGAATTTTCCTATTCAGAGGGGATAAATCCATAGACGTGTACAAAGGTCGTGGCCGAGAACAGAAGGACTTATGGATTGGGAATTTGAGATTCCAATAGGGAATCAAAAGAGCTAATTCGGCTCGGGAAAATTTGAGGAGAACAATCCTTAGACTGGGAGGTCATGCACGGGACCTGTCGAGGCAAGGTCTTTGGGTGTGCGTCATCACTTGTTCTGGGTCAAAAGCGAGTTTCCTTCTTGTTTCCACTCCTGCACTTTTATTACCAATAATTTGGCTTTCAGGATGATTCTTTTGAACTCTTTATGATGGAGCTCTTGGAAAGGGAGTTTCTTCATTGTATACTTCATCAATATGTGGTTCATTTTCCTGTGTTTCATTATTATCATCTTCTTGCTGAAATTCTACATCATCATATTCCTGTTGATATTTACATCATCTTCTTGTTGATATTTTTTATTAATTCCTTGGGATATGCTCTTTTTTAGATCATCTATCTTTACATTGGCACTTTCCATTATCTTTAGTAGTCTAAGATTATAACATCTGTATGCTTTCTTATTAGATGAATATCCTAAGAATATTCCTTCATCAGATCTTAGATCAAACTTTCCTAGGTTATCCTCATCATTCTTTATGTAACATGGAGGATCGAATCCTGTCACTGAGAAGGGGGGGGGGTGAATCAGTGAAAAAATAATTTTATCATTTTTTTTCTTTTGTTAATGCAAACAAAATTTTAACACAACATTTTATCATGGAACCCAATTGGGAAAATCACAAACACATTTTTGTTAACTGCAAAATTTTGTTTTACAAGTTACATAGAAGGAAGATGGTATTCCTCTTTAGATCAACACCCACTAATCAGGATGTACCCACACCCCTTATTCACCAGCTCCAACTGGTAGGATGGTAAAACCCCCTATTTAGTCAACTACAACTGAAAATGAAGCACCTACTCCCCTGCAAGCTCCAACCTACCCTTGCACTTCCCTGCGGCCCTTTGTTCATCAATCTGGAAATAGGATATGCAGTCCAATCATGGTATTCTATATTAAACACTGGATTGCATAACTACTGCTCTTTCTCCTTCTATTTTTGATCTTCAATAAGACTTTGTCAGACACACACTTCATCTCCACATTTCAACATTCTTATAAGTCTTGAATCTTTTCAACACAAATCTTCATAAACAACATGTCTTTCCATTCAAGATTACATAAATTTAATTAACATTGTTTATTACTAACACAATTATTAATCTTCTTTGATTTAATTCCATCACTTAATGAATGATTTTAACAAATATTCAATCTAACTTTTTTTCTTTCCGTGAAGTGTTGGGCTAAATATATACACTATTAATTCCCATATTTAATTGTCAACCGGGGCTCGTAAGACTTGAGGTGCAGGCACAGGGAATGCATGATCAAAGCCTAGTCTAACCTAATCTAAAGTCAAAAAAACAATCTTCAAACCCACACTACAGGAAATTAACACTAAGGATTCATCATTGAGACGTAGGAAAAACTTAGTGCTAAAAATTATTAGATCACAGCCTTTCATGCACTCAAGGTGATGTTCATGTGATTAATCGTGAGTAGCTTACTTAAGTTTTCTCTCATTCAATAATTATTTCCTATAGCAGATCCACACTTAAATGCAATAAAAGAAACACGCAAACATAAATGAATTCAATTGACATGAAATAAACTATGGGAAAACCAAATCACAATGAAAGCAAACTAATAATGACCAATAAGCGAAATTAATCTAAAATTGGATCTCAAGAACAATTCTTCAAATGGTTACAAGTGTTAACAAAAATAAGAGTGCTCTATAGAAAATGCATGAAAGAAGAATGGATATATGATTAATGACAAGATTGGACAATGAGAAATGCACTCCTTTATGTTCACTCGAATTGTTGATTTGACAATTTCTCATAAAATAGTAAAATAAATCAGAATGTAAGAAGATGGTGGAATGGTATTAGAACAATTTAATGTATATTGTTTTATTGGATTTCCAAGCATAATTTTACAAATGAATGTTAAGGAATGGAATGATAATGAGACACTTCAATATCCAATGGTGGAATGAGAAAGCAATGTTAAATGAAATTATAGAAACAAAACACTATTACACCAACTGAAGAATCATTCCTAAGTATGTGCTAATATGAATATACTAAATTGAAATTGAACTTGCAGCTCTACAAAAATTGAATGCAAATCAACAAGATAACAACTAAACTAGAAATGAAATTTATAAAAAAATAAACACAAGCAATTTAATCTATGAGAGTAAAAGGGGGTAGCAGGGTATTCTTCAGAATGAGGGGGTCTTCCCATGCTGAATAACCCTTCTTAAAATAAAATCAACTCAAGTGAAGAAGATTCACAGTAAAACAACAACAATCAATCCTTCATTTTGATCAAAGACTATGTTTTTACATGGCAATTAACTCCTTAAAGGTTTCTCACAAGAACAAACCTCTTACTTACAAAAACCTCATGAAACTATTGTCTCTTTATCACAATCCTATGAGGATTATTTATACATGAAGAATCATTGAGGAGTGCATGGGACCGAATCCCAATGCTCAAATTTCAAATTTTACATTTTTAGGCATAAATCCCCAAAATATGGGTTTTAATATAATTTGGGCAGATTTGAGTTAGGGATCCACCCATATCTTCCATACTAATTCTCATTTTGTAAAATTTTCCGCCTCTTACTCAATTTTCTATATTTTATACAAAACCCATTTTGTAGAATTTATAGATCTAATGCCATCTGCACGAAAATCGAGGCACAAGTTGGAAGTTTGAGATTTTTTGCTATTTTTCGCAAAATCATTCCCCTTGAGCTAGAGTTCCACATGTGTGATATGGGTGAATTCTTCCCCATGCGTCCGCATGTAAACATCTCTCTAGACAGAACCCATGTCCCCGATTTTCCTCTAGAAGCTTTACAAAATTTCAAGCTATATCTGGCACCGGACGGTTGTTGATGCTGGTACCGGATGAGCACAACATTGGTACCGAACGAGCATAGAATTGGTACCGGATGAGTGGATTAGTGTGGGTACCGGATGACATGGAGTGTGGGTATTAGATCACTGTAGAACCTTCTAGTATCAGATGACTTGGAATATCAGATGACCTCCAGTGCGGGTACTGGATGACTTCCAATGTGGGAACATATTCTTTGGACACAGAAACATAGGATTAAGCCATCATCGATAAAATCATGTTATAAACATATTTAATCACTTTAAAAGATAGGAAAACAACAATAATTAACCACAAGGTAGAATGGATGTAATTAGTGGTAAGTGACAAGATAATGGTTATAGAATGTATCAAGAGTGCGGGAATACAACTTATGAATGGAGGATTTTGATGGTAGAAAATATGGCATATTTGGAGCCCAACACTCCCCCATGCTTGCTGGTTTACATGTCCTCATTCAAACAAAAATTGTATATACTCTATTTAATCATTGATTTCTGTGACTTAATTTCTTTGTGCAAGTGTTGGTTCTTATGGAGCAATGCCCTTTTTCATTTGATATTATCACAGGATTTTAACTTGATTTCTTTTCCAATAGAGAAATATAATTTGAGGACAAACGATATATGGGATATGAAGGGATGGTGGATGGTATGGAAATATGAATATGGACTTAGGTGTTTGTATACTATGTTGCTTTTATTTAAAACCAATGTTTATTTGAGGTTTTTAGGAAAAAATGACTTCATCATTTTTATGTGAATGCTTTATGATATGTATAAAGAGAAGACACTATAGATGTTGTGTTCGATTTATGTACCACAATATCTTTCTTTTCATTCTAATGGCCTTATCAGATTATTATGCATTTTTATTATGAATTGTAGATGGACATTGAATGATAATGGTTTATGAAAGATAAAATGTATGGATTGGTTAATCATAAAGTTCCCTTAAAAATTTTAATGAATCAAAGAGTCTTAATTTTTTTTTATCTCAAGTTTACATTCACTTTAATGTGTGATGTCGATTGATGAATGGGAGTACATGCTAGCTGAAACTGAAGATTAAACCGAGCAAGACTGAGAGTTGCTAGATATCTAGGAGAGAGCTAATGAATGATGATATGCTAATATTCCTTATGTATCTCTCTCCCCCATGCTTGTTGGTTTGCATGTTCACATGCAAACTCTCATTAGCACACAAAATTTATGCAAGATGAAAGTGGATGATGTGGAACTGGTGCATGTTGAATGAAGGAGGGAAATGAAGTATGCCAGAGCTAAGAGCTATTGAAAATATCGTGCAAAAAGTACCCTCTAAAAATATTTAAATTTTTGTACTGTTGGTACAGGAACCTACTCGTTTCTGTACCAGCAATACCGAAATAGAAAAATCTAAAAGAACTAAACCAACACTGTTATTATGAGAGAAGAAATAAATATTGATGTTATGCCAAAGAAACAACCAAAACTTAAACTGTATCCATGCTTGCAAATTTGGAAATGAAATTAATTTTAAAACATTACAAACATAAAGGAAATTCATAAATTACTTATTACATATGATTTCATCAATCATTAACCATTGTATGCTCAAGAAACCATGTAAATTATGATGATGGATTTTTCCTCTTATCCTTAAACAAGAGAACATGAGGAGATAAGTGGTCTTTAATAAATGAGAAACCGATAGGAAACCAATCATCCCTGTTTGATTTTTCAGAGAATTTATGTCATTGAAGTGATATTGATAAAGTTCGCATTTGATTTTATTAGACTCCTACACTTATGGGTACCACCTCTAGGAAAATGACATCCTAGGTATGAATAACAGGGTATTAAGACCATCTTACAGACATTATCAAATGGAAATTAGATGAGGTTCATTAGTCTTTTTTTCAACCATGCATGTTTTTTCTTAAGGATTTACACAAGTATATTGTTCATACAGACAAATATAGATTAGGCATAATGAAAGACATCAAAATCAGAACCCATTTCTTGCAATCCTATTCAGTACTCCGATGAGATAATTTTGACATCTAAGAAATATTCTTCCCAGGAAAAATGCCCCATTTCCCACAAGCCTGTTCAATACCTTGATGGGTTTTCCTAGTTATGCCATAGGCCGGTACCCGCTGCCAGCAGTCTTGTTTAGTATCCTGATGGGTTAGCCTCTTACACCCATTTTCCATCAAAGTTTCTTATCCCAATATTTACCCTTAAGATAAAATTATAAATTTCTTTCGCATGGGTGAATGAGGAAGCATCTTTGAAAATAATTTTACAAGATGGGATGGTATTGAGTTGGAAGATATTTTATATATTTCCCATAAAAGATTGTTCGTATGAAAAATAGACTTATGTATTTAGATTAGTCGAAAGAAACATCATGGCCAAAATTTCTTAATGTGTGGTGGAGGAGTCCATGACAGAATGAAATAAAGGTGCCTCTAGTCCCCAAGTTCATCTTCTCCATATAAGATTGTGTTCCCTCATAAGTAGAAATTTCATTCACTCTCCTGCTACTATTTGATAAGAATTCTTGAATAACAAGTTCTGATAGGAAACTAGGATGCACAATTTACCTATGGACATCATTACAAAGACCTTAAAGATTTTGTAAATCTCCATAATATTTTAAAGATTAGGCTTATGAGCAACCGCTATTATTAATAATCTGAAATCTGTATGTAATAATAAGAAGAAATATCTTAAGTTCTTTTGGTTTTTTATGTTAGATCACCAATATTGTCTTCATATCATTTCATTTATTTGAAAATAAACACAAAATATTTTGCATTTATTTAGAACTAGGTTAACTAACATGCAGCTTTTACTCTATCTTATCTAAGAACAAGAAATTAAATTTTACATGTAAGAATATTTCCAATGTAACCATGTGCGTAACAGGTGTAGAAATACATTCATACTCGGGTTTGAAAGATAAGCCTTAATGAATACTAGAGTATGAAGAACCAGTTTCTTTGGTGATGATGTGAAGAGTTGTTGAAGAAGATAGTGGTGGTTCAATCTGGTTGTCATCTGGAACCAATGTTCGATATAGTCATGATGTTCTTGGTTCACTTCCTCATTTAGACCACTTTGGATGTCTCCATATGTCATTCCAGGAAGATCATGTTCTTTCGAATAACTGGTCTTGTCAGTGCATGGAGGATCTTCAGAAAGACATATTAAAAACTCCTCAATCTCAGGTTCTAATGGTGGCTCTTCATCGAATGTGGTCCATGACTCTTTAGTCTCTCCTATAGGCTGGAAAGGGTGATTACAAAAGACTTTTAGATATTCTTGTGGATTTATCCCATGGAACTCTTCTTCTTGTTGTTAGAATGTGCTTGTTTTACCATAGATAGTATCACTATTGTCACCCAACCATAGTTTGAAGCCACCCTCCGAGCAACTTAACCTTGACAGAGAATCATTCCGGAAGAAAACCCTAGTCTATATAGACAAACAAAGGGTAGCACACCTTTCTCCAAGGATAGCGTACCAAACAAGAGCTGATCAGATAGTCCAGACCATAACCAAGAGATAGTCCAAGCCAAAATGAAATCTGCTAGCTGCAGCAGCTGCAACAATACCTCTCCTCCAGACTTGAGCACAAAACTGCCCAATTGTAGTGCGCACAAGTGTGCTCTGTGGTTCTGAGAATACTGGCCAGAATGAAGACTGGCCCCTATATTTATACTAAATCTGGCAAACTTCTAGGTCCGACTTCTCATTCTGGGTACTAATTCTTTAGTATATAATATTTCTTCTAGCCGACTTCTTCTCTTGGAGGCTAATAACCTAATACAAGTTATCCTCTTGAGATGACTTGTCTTCTAGGGTTATTAGCCAACTCATTAGGGTTTCTTCTTTCTTTCTGAAATATTCTAGTCTCGTCAGGTTTACACGTGGAGGTAAATACCTCCCGCAAATACCATAATATCAACACTCCCTCCTAGCTAGGGAGTTATTGAAGGTAATGGTCTTGAGAACAAACATACCATTCACCTAATAGCATCAACATGGTCATATAGACTATCTCATGACTAGATCATGAGCACCATCATCACTATTAGTGCCATCAGCTACATCATCTCTCAAAACCATAATCCATCTGAGTAATCAGACATGATGCTGTAAAAGTCACACTCCACAGAGTGACACAAGAACCATTCTTCTAATCTGGACATATGTCTTGGAAGAATAAATGTCCTAGACCATTTTCCATTTGGGAAATATTTGTCCATTGATTATCCATCTAGTTGATTAAACATTTTCCCACACTTCTGATAGTCTTCAAGGCAATCGGAACAAAGTCATTCAATAGAACACAATTGTGTCTATCCATAGTAGTACACAACTACTATCTAGTGGTACACTACCACACCAAGTAGCACACAGATACTTGATCAATGACATATAATCATAATTAGTGGAACAAATCCACCACAACAACATGCATCTATTGTCTAGAGACATACACTCTCCATAAAAATCATCTGATATAAATCTGCACAGAAAACATTGTTATGATATAAACTGAATCATCTAGGCCATTCTTCCACTCACATTTATGACATATGGAAGAGCATCTTCCCTCAGAAATTCAAACATCAATGATGAGCTATCTGGACTATTCTTCTCATGCAAGGAAGAATAACTGTCCTAATTTTTTATCCTGGACCATTCCCCACCCTAGGCCATTCCTCTGGAACTAAACAAAGTGAAACCTGGAGAGAATGAGTTTTACCTAAGGAATGTATGTCCCTGATTGTTGAACCTGGACCATTCCCCACCCTAGGACATTCCTCCAACACTAAAAAAAGTGAAACCTAGAGAGAATGAATCTTCCCTAAGGAATGACTATCCGGACTATTTCCAAAGGAAATGATTATCCTTCACCAACCTCCAAAACAGACCATTCTTTGGATCTTCTCACAATTGTGATCCTCGAAAGAATGACTGTCTGGCGAGGCCGACTAGTCTTCTTGATTAACCATCAATAAGAGAAACTGTCCTAGACAATTCCCCATGTTAACCACAATGGGAAATCACTATCTATGGTACATCAACAATCCATCGAACCATTTTCATTACAAAAATGACCATTTGATCTAGACCATTTTCCAAACTAGAAAATGCTTGTCCGTCAGAAATCTCAAACCACTTTCCGAATTGGAAAGAAACTGCTCATCTTGTCCATTTTTCGAACTAAAAAATGACTGTCCATAAATCAATAACAAATTAGTGCTCCCTCCCAACCTGGGATTCATCTCTTCCTTTTTTAATAAGGAAGTTGTCTCCATGAGCTCCATCTTGAGTACACAAACTCTTTCATCTTGGATAGAGGTTTCACCAAAATGTCTGCTTATCTTCTCATCTGTGGAGATATATATTTGAGAACCACTTTCTCTTTTTTGGAGAATGTCATGCTTGATCTTAAATGTAATTCGGTCTTTTTGGAACACTGATATTCTCTGAAGTCCTCATATAGCTCTGATCAATAAAGTATATCATTGTTGGATTCCTCTTGGTTTCCTGCTAGCTCATAACATCGTGGCAAGGGTCATACTGGAACATATCCAAGTGGTACGTCTTCTGCCATCATGAGAGTTTTTCATGGATTAGAAATCCATCATTCTGAGCTTCTGAGTAACCATTCTGATACAATGTCTCTGATATAGAAAGTCTTCACCATGCTTATGCTGTGCATTGGAGGTTCTTCACCAAGTTTTCTTCTTCCGTCAACATACAAGGGTCTCTTTTTGGTATACCTCAAAGCCTTGAGGTTACTCTACATGTAAACTCTAACCCATGGGTATTGTGAATGATATAATAGCTCATGTAGAGGTATTTCTAGTTTACTTGGAGAAAAAAACCATCATAGTCTTCTCCCTCCATCTGGGAGAACTTCTAGTTATAGATCTCACAATGCTTGCATTCATATGTCTTCCATACACTGTTCTTGATCACAATTTTCATTTCCTCTGCTTGATTTCCTTTTGGTGAGTTCATATCAGGTTGATAGTCTTGTGATTCTCGATACAATGACTGGTTGTTCTGTCTTTTCTTTCTTTCTTGGAATCTTCATGTTCTTCCTCATGTTTATTTTTAGCTTCTTGGATCCATAGAGTTTCTTATAGATTCCATGCCCTAAATATTTCACTTCTTTCTTTCATCATAAAATCACAGATGTGGATGGACAATCAGGGATACTTTTAGGCTTCTTTGAAGAAGGCTTCTTCTAAAGTCAAACTGAACACATACTGATTTTCATGGCTGCTACCATGGATATATACTTCATCATCTTCAATGGATCATAAGATTAGCTCCCTCCTAATCCTTGCTTTATGTATGAGTGTATGTTTTTATTTTGGAAGTATATAAACAAATCCCTCCATATAACATAATCCATGCTTCCATATACATTATTATTTCCTTCTTTTAAAGTGTCATAAGTCCTACTGTGATTTCCTCTTGATTGCTGATTTTTGCTTATCTTGCAACTATTACTTTTGTAGTAAATTTCACATGAATTGTAACAAAGGTTTGTTGATGTACTTCATCCTTTCATGTGTATTGTCTTGTCTTGTAGTCATAGTTGTTGGATTACTGAGGGGGGGGGGGTTGAATCAATAATAGAGCAATTTAGTCCCTTTTAACCATATAATCCAAGTGCTATATCAATGAAGCATTATTATCCAATAACTGCAGAGTAAATAAACAATGAACACATGAAAAATCATACACATACATAGTACACCAGTGTTCTACGTGGAAACCCAAATCAGGAGAAAACCACATAATGGTTTTTCTTATATGTCTTGAAGAATTACATTCATTGGAAGCACCAACTTCCTTTTTTTTCCAGCTACAACTGGAAGGAGGCTCCAACCTCCTAGTTTCTCAGGCTATAACCTGAGGGAAGCTCCAACTCCCCAAATATCTGGCTACAACCAAAAGGAGGCTACAACCCCCAATGTTCTCTGGCTACAACCAGAAGGTGGCTACAACCACCTGTCCTTGCCCCATCCTACAACCCTGAAGTAGAAGTAGAATGATGGAACCACTGTCACACTATCATTGTGAGATATACCGATGTAAACCTGTACCAATAAATCTGAACCATGCATCAACCATGCATCAACCTGTACCATAAACAAGTGAATCAACCATGCACCAACCTGTAATCAACCTATACCATAAACAAGTGCATTAACCATGCACCAACCTGTAATCAACCTGTACTATAAAAAGTGCATTAACCATGCACCAACATGTAATCAACTTGTACCATAAAAAAATGCATCCAACCATGTGCCAAGTATGTACCAATCATGTGTCAACTACTCATCAACTATGACTCATCAATGTGTACCAACATCATCAACTATACACCTCATGTATGTGCACCAACTCATCAACTACTTGTCTCAACCATGTACTC
>ML784258.1:220612-232006 GCA_009831015.1 Picea engelmannii
ACTTTCCTTCATCTCATTATTCCACAATTAATCATGGGTTCTCTTACTCCACAAAGCGTCTTTCCGTGAGGGCTTTCACCATAAGGGGACCACTTTGGAGATCATCCATATTTACTTCTTATCAACCATGAAAAAACAATAATGAGTAATATTTACATCAAACACTATTGGGTCCATTACCCAAACCTTTGTGCTATGGGTCTTTCTTCAAGGGTTGACATCAATGACAACCAACCTGAATCAACAATAGTGATAGCAATCTTGTTGTTCTTCTCTTAGAACATATTACCTTATAGAAAATAGATATGCAAGATATGTACAAAAAACATGGTATATAAAAGAACTATGAAGAGTATTGTTACCTTGTTGTTACAGAGAAATCCCTGTGCGGGCAAGTGGATTCTCTCTTGGGCTCTAGAATCCTAATACCAAGACAGAAAGGGTGCTAACGTTGGTCACTGACATCCTTTTAAACCTAGCTAAACTAATGTATAGAGAAGAGGAAGAAAGGCGTACCTTTTTAACGATGTTTGTCCTTACACAGTCCGAGTTGAGCTTTGATCCCCAAGCTCTTCGATAAGTCCTATAAATCAAACAAAGACAGAGCAAGATTCCTATTCTACTAATATTAGCTTGAAACTAGATCTATCTAATAGAGACAAGTTCATGTAGAATAAACACAACCTTGAAAGAAACAGGCCAAGCACATATGTATATTAATGAGAACAAAGAAAAGTGCTTACAACCATAGATGTAGATGCAACAGCTTCATCGAGCTCTCTTTGTCCAGACCCTTTGCTCAAGTAATCCACCCACAAACTGATTATTATTCAATGATATCTCCCTTATGAGATCATACATTTGATGCCTCTAATCTTCCATATCTTTCACCATGAGAAGGCCTCCTTATATAAGATTGGAGAGACCCAACCACCTTAGAGATTCTTGGGATAGGTTGAGGATATTTCTCCATCAGTTGTGGATCCTCCCTAAGATGTAGCCTTGACCTCAGATTCAAATCCAACTGATTTCCAGGATAAGGGGGATTTTCCCCTAATTCTCCTCAATAGCCCAAAATTTTCTCAAACAGGCCAACGCTTCCCCAAAAGGGTGCACAGAGTGTTGCAACGCTCCCCCAAAGAAGGCTAGGGAGTGCTGGTACTCCCTAACAGGTGTAGGGGAGAACTGCCCAAAATTCCTTCAGAAAATCCTAGTGCTCCCCCAGAAAGGTGTATAGGGTGCTACAAATCCCCCCCAAAGGAGGGTAGTAAGCATTGGCACTCCCTGATAGTGTGTAGGGGAGTGCTTCCCTCCAAAATTCATTTTTAAGTAGTTTTTTCCATGGGAAATGATTTTCACTCTTCATCAGATGATTTCTCCTTATTAAACCAGTCTTTGAGGGTGTCTTAAGTTTCCCTATGATGTCGTTAGGGACACGACATAGGCGAGATGGCAATATGATGTTTGTGACACTTGCGACACATGCGACCAAAATGTGACACTTTCGACACTTGTAATGACGACACTTGCAACACTATTGACGTGAGTAATTTTGATGTGTCACAGATTCCCCCCCAAAGTGTGAAGTTATAAGACAAAAACTAAAGATTGAAGTACTTTGTAGACTTTTTCGAGAAAGGGTATGGACTCAGAGAACCTAGTAGAAGCTACACACAACCATCAAACAAAAATTATGACATATTTCAAACCCAAAGCATGCATACCTCCTATGCTTGGGTGATAAATACTTGCAAGGTATGGAGGCCATAAGATATGTTGCAGATCCATAATTATATTAACAAAGAGTATAGCCACCAAAGATACAATGTGGATCTATACTTCCATGACATGAACTGATCGTAGCCACAAAAAATACACAGTGGATCTACGAGATGACAAGACATAGCCATGGACCAATACAAAGTGGATCTATGTGATAGTATATGTGTCAATGTTAAAAAGAAACTCTGTCGCAACTTGGGAAAAGTACATATAAGAGTGATGACTCAACCCAGGGTCTTCTTACCGATCTTGATGTAGTACGAATCTAACCATGTGAATAGATGTCCTGATGTCGAACATGGTAGAAACCAATTGATTACCGGTCAATGAGGTAAACTGTTAACAAGTGCGAGGGAAATCACCATTGATGTCAATGATTCCCAAGGTACCATAGTACAGTCCAATGAATGTGAATAGACGATATGAATTCAAACATTCATGGAATCACCTGATCAGGGGTCAATGATGCAAACCCACTATCGAAAGTGAGGAGGCTTGCCATTTAGGCATGCAGGTCCCAAGGTACTAACTGGTTTCTAAGTCTAGTTCTTGGATAATGTTTTGAATTTGACAGGAATAGACTCATCGTAGGAGGGCCTTGATGTATCCCCCATCAATGAAACAAAATTGACATAGAGATGTAAATTGGTGGATCAAATGAACATGGACTGACACAGGTATTTAAACAATAAATTTATGATGGTTGACTCTCGAGGCAGATACTTCCCTTGAACACTGAGGCATAACAATAGAAACATGACATGGACCAAAACATGATAATGCAGTGGATACTGTGACTTTCGTCGGGTGACCCAAAGGAGTAAGAGAACTTAGAGGATTGGTTCAATGCAGAGGTTCAATGGATTAAAATTTATGCAAAGACAAAATGTTGTGTTCAAGGGCAACCGTAAGAATGATTGGTAATGTTCTCAAAAACTTCTTGGCTTGCTTCCTTCAATTCTTTCCCCCATCCAGATAAACGAGTACCTCTTTTTAATTTAACGAGCTATGGAGGGTAACATATGCTCAATATAAATCACCTTCGGTAAGTCCCTCTTCCTTTCTTTAACGAACTAGAATAAGTAAGGGTTCGGTCCCATATGGGTCCTTCAATGTATGATTGTTTAACGAGTCCAGAGAAGGTAAATTCAGTGGTTTTTCATATTTAGAGAGTCTGAAAATGACTTTAATACGAATCCAGTGTTGTCCTTTTTCGTAATGTTAGTCTCGCGAGGCTGAAAAAGAGATAAATTATCACTTGAAAGATTCCTTTTAAAACATTTTAATGAGTGGGAAAGGAAGAAAGATCACTTGGAAATATTTTCACGTTTAGAGAGTCTGAAAAGAGATTAAAGACGACTCCAGGGCGGTCCTTTTTAGTATATCCATGCGAGACCGAAAAAGAGATAAAAGGTTGCTCGATTACATTCTCATGTTTTTATGAGCGCGAGAAAGAACAAATACTAAGATCAATACTCTACCCCTAGCTTGAAAACTAGTGGCTTAACTCCAGAATGATCATCAAAGGCTGGAGACATGCCCCCCAAGCTTCAATTCATTCATCGACTTTGAGGTGTCACCAATTTCTGTACTAGATGGAGAAAAAGGATAAGGGTGGATGAATGAAGGTTCAAATACAAGACCTAATGAAAGACTCGATTCGAAATCTACGATATCTGGTGAAAGACTCGACCTGACAGGAGAGGTGACTATTTCATTTTTTAATGAGCTTGACACAGGAAAAGAACTATGCTCAAGGCTCTGGGTTGAATCCCCAAATTTCCATTTCATTTTTTAACGAGATTATTACAGAGAGGAGAAAATATGTTGATGTCCTCTGTTTCATTTTTTAACGAGCTTGATACAGAGAGAAAACTATTCTCGTGACCTCTGTTTCATTTTTTAATGAGCTTTCCACAGAGATGAAAACTATGCTTGTAGCTTCTACTTCATTTTTTAACGAGATTTCCACAAAGAAGAGAAACTATGCTTGTGATATCTGTTTCATTTTTTAACGAGATTTCCACAGAGAAAATAAACTATGCTTGTGACTTCTGTTTCATTTTTTAACGAGCTTTCCACAGAGAGGAAAACTATGCTCGTTACCTCTCCTTGATCATGGCTTCCAGGAGGATAACACTCTGGAAGGAAAACATGTCAAGGGAAAAAACTCGGTGATGGCTTCCAAGAGATATTCACTGGATGGAAGAACAATTCTCTAGAAGGAACACATGTCAAGGGTTGCATCAGGGGTAAGGAGATCAGGCTCCAATAGCCCTATTGAAGGGATCACCATGCCAACTACTAGATCTAAATCATCGTAAGTTGAAGTCATGGGAGACAATGCCACATAATTGATCTGTGGTAGGGGTGGTACCGACTACATATAAGAACTGTTTAGGGAGGTCATTGGGTTGATGGTCAATTCAGGGCCAACAAATGAAAGTTGATCAATAGTCACCATTCTTCCATCATGCGGGAAATATATCACATGGAAAAAAGTGGACACAATAGCTTTCAAAATCCAAGGGGTCTTGGACTACCATAACATCAATAAAGATAGTTTTCCCTCCCAAAGTTATAGGAAACTAAGGAAGGATCCCTAAAGGGTGACTGGTTCTTCTGTTAAAAGAGAACAGAGTCTAGGTAACCGACACAAGCTAAGGATAACCCAAATCTTTCCAAGCAATAGAGGAAAAAATACTAACGGACGAACCTTCATCTATCAGTGCATGAGGAACATCCCGAACACAAAACTGTACAGTAATCTTGAAAGGAATGTGAGAGGGAAGAAGAGGTCCAGTTAGCACACCCCAATAAAAAATGATGGCCTCATTACTTGGAGGGGGTTTCGTAGGAGAGGGAGGAATTCCCCCCAGTACAGTAGATTATGTATCAACAAGAAAAATGTGGGTAGTATCAGGTTTAATCTCTAGAGGGAGAGTAGGATCGATTGATAATGACATCAAATCGACCACTTGGGTTTCATTCTCTAAGGGGAGAATGGGGTCAACAAGCTGAAAATGATCAACCACTTGGGTTGCGCTCTCTAACGGGAGAGAGTGATCGACTAAAGATGGGATCAGATCAACCACTTTTTCAACTGGTTCAACTGAGGATGTGACCAGATTGATGACATGATCGATTGGAATGATAGATGAAGGGACCAAAGTGTTGGAAGATTGGTTGTTGTCATTGATGTCAACCCTAGTCATGGGTTTTGGACCGCAAGATTGATAAAGATATTTGGACATGAAGGACAATTCACATGCATATACAACACCCATGAATGGATAGTATACATCATGCTATTTCTGATGGTATGTGGCACATCACGTGGWTCCTCATGGTTGAGGAGAAATGAATTTTTGAAGATGACATTTAAGTGAATTGAAGAAGGAAGTACATGTAGGCCCTGAAAATAATTAAAGAAAAGAATTACAAAATAAGAAAGTGTCAGGTCGGCCCTAATGTTAAAAGGAAGTGACATAAATGGTATAAATAAAAATAATTATACATTCATTTGATACAATTCGAATTTCATAGGTAATAATAAGATAAGAAGACCGGATTTCAAGGGAGGATGAAGTTTTTTGGTGATGTGTTCTAAGGTATGTTATTTTCAGGTCATCTTACCATTTTTGCTATAACTATTTTTTCTAGAACAATTCATATGTTGAAATTGCTATGGTATTGAGAAGACATATCAAGGTGCCTCTGGTAAAAATTTCAGATCTTTATTCGCTATACTTATGGAGATACACTCTATGGAAGATAGGGTTTGTGACCAGTCCTGAAGCTAGTCAATAAACAGGTGTTCCAGGTAAAACAATCATAAATTTTTCATACAGAATCCAATTGAAGTGGGACCATTCCATTGGAAAGAGTACAGACTTTAGTTTCTTGTGTGTGATTTTCATAATCGGATTTTAAATATTGAGCGCGGGGAATGTTGTACAAGTTGGGTCTTTTGAACAGACCAGAATTGAATAAAGTCTACCATTCTTTCTATAACCTCTTTTTGGGGAGGATTCAAGGAGTGAAAATTGGAGGAGTTTCAAAGAATACATTGAGTAATATTATCTATAGGATCCGAGCACTCCAATAATTGAAGAAATGCATAAATTGAAGAAGTCTCAGGAAGCATTATCAGGTTCTATGTGATGATTGGTTGATGGTGATGATTTAATGTAAAGTTTTATTATCTCTCATATATTCTTGGGTGAAAGGAAGGGGAAAGCATGGAGAGTTCAACTCTCTCTTGATATTGGAGGATTGTATCTTCCTCTTGGAGGTTTATCCCTCCCTCTACATTTGGAAGCTGTAGCTACCTTTGAAAGTCATTACTTCCCTTGAACAATAAACTATTGATTATTTCTCATATATTGTGCATGGTGTATTATGGTGTATTGGTGTAACTCTTATACTATTGTTCATTGCTCATTGGATATAGTTGAATGGTTTAAGTATAAGTTGAAAAAGGTTTCAAATTGTACTTTATACTGATTCACCCCCCTCTCAGTATCAACACAAAGCAACCACTTTGGCACTCGTTAGAGGAGGAGTGGGATTGAACACGTTAGGACTCTTCAAATGAAGGGTGGGACTAACCAACTACGGGACTGGATCAGTCACTTGGGTTTCACTTTTTAGATGAAAAGTGGGGCTGATCGATGACGAAACTGGATTATCTACTTTGGTTAGTGGTTCAACCGAGGATAAAAATAGATTGATCACTTGATCAACCAGACTGACTGGGGATGGAATTGGATTGACCATTCCATCAATGAATGATGGCTTGGGGTAAATCTTATGATAACCAGTTGGGAGTTGAATCTTTTCAAAAAGAGAAGAAGCCTCATCCATACAAGGACAAAGGGGAGAGTAATGATCACCTCTGCATAACATACAAGGAAACTTGACAATTGTCTTCTTCTTACCAATCATAACGTCACTAGTTGACAGGGCATCACCAACATGTACATCAGGGGCCGATGACCTAGACAACCACATTTCTAAGACCTTGGGGAGACCAGGGAAATCCCTCAGAAAGTGGTCACCCTTACAAAGAATATAAGGGAATTTGGGTTTCAGATTCTTCGTTTTAATATTGTCGACCTCATCAACATTCCCAACACTATTAACAGTAGTTGGTTGCTTGGATCTAGCATTTGATGTAGTATGAGGCTTGGTCCCTTTCTGGTTCTTCTTCTTCTTATTTCACTGGCTACTCACTTTAGATATTTCACTAGGCGAAGAAGGAGAAATGGAAGGAGACCTAACGAATGAAGAAGGAGAAAGGTCAACATGAGGTTGATGTGTGCGTGGTGTGCTTACATATGAATCACCTACATTTGAGATCATCGGAGTGGAAACAAACCATACCAGTAACCCAATTGTGAGACCTGGAAGGATCAAAGTAGCGATGTAAGGAGGACCAACATTTCCGTAAGAAGGAAAACCAAAGGTTTCCCCTGGTAAAGGGGTTCCTTCATTAGTCATTCTAGGAACTAAAACCAAAAAAAGTAAAGATCCAACCTAGATTATTCTAGGGAGAACAAACAACACATGCTAAAAAACTAGTAAGAAAACAAGCAAACAAAACCTTCTCACAATGAGCACACTAATTGGGGATGAAATCCAACATCGTGGGAACAAAGTAAGAAGGGGCTGATATAGAGTGGGTGGAAAAGTTACGTTGACAACCTTTTTAATGGACTTACGCCTTGGTGCGAACTCCCACACATAATCATGGGTATACCCTCCAAGGATCCCGAGTGAGTTTGGCCAACGTCGATTCCAGGTACAGTGAAGACTTACACCTCCACAATCACCTTGTGTAAAGACACTAAAGAGATAGGCCACTAAGGTTACCAACTACAACAGTGATGCCTAGGGAAACAGTCGACAGTCTGATCCACGTGCAAGGGCAGGGTATTTGGCCCAAAATCAACTTGAAAGGATTCCACTCATCATTGTGGGTATACCTTCAAGAGACCCCCATAATACACACAATCTCTACACCAAGACCAACAAATTAGGGTGAGTAACTCTGCCAGTCTTAATGCGACCTCAAGTTTGACCTTTGTGTGAGAAGGGCTTCGCAGGACAAAATGTAGCAATTGGATTTCACCGCTCCCTAACAAAAGATTCTATGTTTGTTTGCATCTTTGGAAATTTATCTTTCACACCTATTCCAAATCCCTACAATTAATCTGATGTAGGTTTGCTACTAGAAAATATAAAAATGTCTAATCAATTTTAGTTTAGCGCTTTAATTTTAAGGTTTTTGTTACTCAAAAGGAAAGTGGCATGAACAATATGGTGTTTTGAATGAATCACAATTTATTAAATGAAATGAATATGCAATCTTTTCATTTCGATGAAAGCTATGCTAAGATAAGGAGAAAACATTCATCATTACATATGCACAATGTCCCAAAAAATCCAAAAACTGTGCAATTCTGCTACTTCAAATGCAAGCTAGTTTCACTACCCAAAAGAAAAAATGAATTTATCTTCTTTGTTTGATTATGACGTATACAGAAAGTAAATACAAAACTTGAAATGCTCCACTAGTTTCAATCAAGAGAAAGAGTCCTATGCAGATGCAAAAGACACGAAGCAAAAGGGCTACAAACAAAGCATGCACTCAAGGAAGTGAGGTATGAAAGAAAACAAGTAGAAACTTGTTATAAAAATAAATAACACCATCAAGGATTCTACAACCAATCAAAAATTCAAGGAATAGAATAAAATGCAGAGAAGAATCCAAGAAATGATAGGGAGAAAGAGAAATCACTCAAAACTGTCCTGTCAAAAAAACAGCTAGAAAAGGCAATTTCACATTTCCGAAAAAAGGTTTCAAGATCCAATCAAGAAAAGAGGGAGTGATAATCATAAAGAAACATCAAAAACCAATCCAAACAACTTCACAAACCAACCACGAACTCTGGGTAAAGATCTCTGTAAAAAAGGTTGCAAAAGACTTAGCAGAAGAAGGCCAAAACTCTCAAAAAAGAGTCTAGCGCTCCCCCAGAAGGGTGAACAGAGTGTTGAAACGCTCCCTAAGACACTATAGGGGAGATTTGGCACTCTGGTATGTACTACAAGGGGGCGTTGAGCCACCCATAAATTCAAAAAATAGTAAAAAAAAAGAAGAAAAACTCACCCAGAATGCACAAAAATTGGTGAAACTACTAGTGAAGGTAGGAGAAGGAAAATGGATGATGAAAAACCAGTAAAAGTGATATGAAAGGTGGTAAAAGGGAAGGGAAAAACCAAGTAAATACAAATAGGAATTCTTTCCCCAATGGAGTCACCAATTGTTTTTACAGATAAATCCTCCTGCGGATAAGTGGATTCTCTCTTGGGCTCTAGAATCCTAAGACCAAGACAGAAAGGGTTCTAACGTTGGTCACTGACATCCTTTTAAAACTAGCTAAAATAATTGATAGAGAAGAGGAATAAAGGTGTAACTTTTTAACGATGTTCGTCCTCGCAAAGTCCGAGTTGACCTTTGATCCCCAAGCTCCTCGATAAGTCTCGTAAATCAAACAAAGACAAAACAAGCTTCCTATTCTACTAAGATTAGCTTGAAACTAGATCTATCTAATAGAGACAAGTTCATGTAGAATGAACACAACCTTAAAAGAAATAGTCCAAGAACATATGTGTATTAATGAGAACAAAGCAAAGTGCTTACAACCATAGATGTAGATGCAACAACTTCACCAAGCTCTCTTTGTCGAGACCCTTTTCTCAAGTAATCCACACACAAACCGATTATGCTTCAATGATATATCCCTTATGATATTATAAGTTTGATGCCTCTAATATGCCATATCTTTCACCATGAGAATGCCTCCTTATATAATCTTGGAGAGGCCCAACCACCTTAGAGATTCTTGGGATATGTTGAGGATCTTTCTCCATCAGTTGTGGATCCTCTGTAAGATGTATCCTTGACCTTAGATTCAAATTCAACTGATTTCCAAGATAATGGGGATGTTTCCCTGATTATCCTCAACAACCCAAAATTTGCTCAAACACGCCAACACTCCCCCAAAAGGGTGCACAAAGTGTTGCAACACTCCCCCAAAGAAGGCTAGGGAGCGCTGCCACTCCCTAACAGTGGGTAGGGGAGCACTACCCAAAATTCCTTCAAAAAATCCTAGATCTCCCCCATAAGGGTGTATAGGGTTCTACAACACTTCCCCAAAGGAGGGTAGGGAGCACTGACACTCCCTGACAGTGGGTAGGGGAGCTCTTCCCTCCAAAATTCATTTTTAAGTAGTTTTTTCCATGGAAAATGCTTTGTACTCTTCATCAAATGATTTCTCCTTCTTAAACCAATCTTTGAGGGTGTCTTAAGTGTCCCTATGATATCGTTAGAGACACGACATAGGTGAGATGGAAGTATGATGTTTGCGACACTTTGGACACATGCGACCAAAATGTGACACTTGTGACACTTGTAATGACGACACTTGTGACACTATTGAAGTGTGTAATTTCTATGTGTAACACTTGTCTTAGAAGGAGAACTGTAGTGTACCCTTTTACACTACCAAGGTTTTCAAACCTCTCGGTTACCATTCTATACATGAATTTTATACATAATTCATACAAACATTATAAGCACATGCATTTTAACAATTAACACACTTAATTCTCAGAGTAAAATATATAAGTTACTGCTTACAATTAAACAAGCCATAGCATTCAACAGTAATTCATTTACATAGCGGAAAACATGATAATATATACAACACAGTCATGTGGAAATGTGATAAGACATAATTCAGATACTTATCTTTATCACTGGTGGAATCCACCAACCAAATGCATGCCTTCCACGAACCTCCCAGCCGTAGACCACACTGCTCCTCAACTCAACAGTGGGTCACCCCCGAGCTGGGACTAAGCTCCACCCCAGGGCAAGGAATCCAGACTCAGGCTGAGGTTACAGGGAAAACAATCACTCACAACCACCAAGAAGGAACTCTCTCCCAGGAATCTCCCATGCTCACTGCCCACAGACCCTCATTCCCCACATGCCTGTTCCACCCTAGGAGAGTGCACCTTCTCTGTCACCTGGAAAGTCCTTCGGCTGCCAGTCTCCCTTACCTTGGGTTATAGGAACAGACCGGATCGGAAGTCTCCGGATTCTATAGCAGCTACAGGTTTCCTTCCAGGAGCTCTCTCCTTCCTCTGCGCACTCTCTCATTTGGAGGATTCGCTCACAGGCGAACAAGCCTCACACAGTCCAGTACTGCGTGGCCACAACAACCCACAGGGAAAACAAACAAAGGCTTCCCAAACAGGTTCAGCAATCACAAGATGATCTCACGGTATTGATTTCGGAGTAGGGACTCCATGCACAGGCTAGCTCAGCTTCCCCGAATAATAAAGATACTTTCACTCAAATTCAGCACAGGCTTCCCGTTCAAGGAATGTGCACACGGGTTTTCTCAGAGACCGACACAGAGTCCACGGCTATAAACAGGGTAAACATGCCTTCCTCATCACCCAACATAGGATTCCTCTCTGTAACAGACATACACCAGGTCTTCTAGCAGTCTGGCTCGTACGGCTCTTCCCAGGGCAATC
>ML784258.1:262417-349400 GCA_009831015.1 Picea engelmannii
TTTAATTAGATTTATTATTCATTGATAAATTTTACATGCGTAAGTGTTAAGAAAATTTGGAATTATTCTTCTTTATAAACCTTGTAGAAATTACTGTGCATTTGGTAGAATTATTAGAGGTTAATTCAAAACCAGTCTTCACAGTAGTGGAGGCCAGCTGTCAACTAAACGGAGAATCGGGATTTGGACGATCGGGAATCCCGTAGGCGGTTGCATCGTGACATCGTAAACCTCAAAACCCCGATGGGAGTTATAGCTATGGTTGTATGGTGGTTGGTCATATGAGCGGGAACTGAACCGGAAGGGCTAGCGCGTGGAGGAGCGCATCAGGGATCGAAGAATCGTGAGTCCCGGGGACTTATGCATCGTGACATTGAAAACACCAAAACTTCGATGCAGAGTATGGCTGTGGTCATATACGAGCAGGTAATATGGACCAGGGCCTAGCTAGGAGGGGCTAAGGGAAAAAGAGAGATTATCGGTAATTGGAGATCTGGGATTCACGAGGACAGAGGTTTGTCACAACGGGATTTATGAAACCCCGAGCCCCGATAGAGAGTCGGGGATCACCACGGCTAGGTGCAGAGGCCGTGCGAGAGAAGGTAAAGAAGGACCTGTGGATCGGTTAATTGAATAGAGATTCTTGAGGGAATCTAAAGAGCCAATTTCGGCTCGAAGAAGGGATTCAGAACGATCCTGTGAGCAGGAGGTCAAGAGGAGAGACCCTGCAGGGCAGATAGGTCGGACCCCTACTGCATCATAATGGCTCTTTTTCACAACCCTATGAGGCTTATTTATACATGAAGATTCATTGAGGAGTGGATGGGATAGAATTCCAATTCTTAGATTTCAAATTTTACATTTTTAGGCATAAATCCTAAAAAATTGGGTTTTAATGTAATTTGGACAGATTCATGTTAGGGATCCACCCATATCTCCCAAACTAATTCTCATTTTGAAAACATGCCCGCGATTTACTCAATTTTCCATATTCTAGACAAAACCCATTTCGTAGAATTTTTATGTCTCATTCCATTTGCACGGAAATCGAGGCACAAGTTGGCAGTTTGAGATTTTTGCTAATTTTCGCAGAATCATTCCCCCTAATATTGAGGTCCACAAATGTGATATAGGTGAATTCTTCACCATGTTTCCGCATGTAAACGTCTCTCTAGACAAAACCCATGTCCCCGATTTTCCTCTAGAAGCTTTCCAAATTTTTGAACTATATCTGGTACCAGACGAGCACAACATTGGTACCAGACGAGTGCAGAATTGGTACCGGACGAGATGAGTATTGGATGACATGGAGTGTGGGTACCAGATACATGGAGTGTGGGTATCATATGACTGTGCAGGTACTGGTTGATTGTATAACCTTCTGGTACCAGATGACTTGGAGTACCAGATGACCTCCGGTGTGGGTAACGTATGACTTTCAGTGCGGGAACATATCTTTGGACATGGAAACATAGGATTAAAACATCATCGATAAAATCATGTTAAAAACATGTTTAATCACTTAAAAATACAAGAAAACAACAATAATTAACCACAAGGTAGAATGGATGTAATTAGTGGTAAGTGATGAGATAGTGGCTATAAAATGTATCAAGAGTGTGGGACTACAACTTATGAATGGAGGCTTTTCATGGTAGAAAATATGACATATTTTCATCCCAACATGCAGTTCTTTACTAATTTTTGTGATGACGTCATGTAAATCTTTGAGAAATTATGGTGGAGTTTCAATAGCTTCTGCTATCTTCTTCGTGTGATCCACATTTTCCATGAATTTGTCATTTTACCAAAGTCGTGATAGTGTGAGATATTTGGTATTGTGCAGGTTTTTTAACTACTTTTGGCGAACATCCACAATTGGTTGTATGCCAAAAACCCCAACAGAAATAGCGGTCTCAACATTTGAAAGTTTATTAGCTTGGCAGCGAATTTTGGTGACCCTCCAGATTTGTCGTTACACCAAAAACTCCGATAAAATTGGCAGTCTCACCACCAAATGAAACAACAAATTCTCCTATGCACACGATCACTCATATGACCGTTGCACCAATATTTATAAAAAAATATTTATCTAATGGATGAGATCATCTCCTCGGTAGATCAACATTTATTATCGCTTCTTCCAAAAGGTAGGGGGCCCGACATGTCATCCTAGGCTCCAGGTTGGTGATATTATTTGTGAAGTCCAAGCACCTATATCCCCTTCCATACCTATTCACTACGTGTCATATAAGAATTGATAGGGCTGCCAATATAAACCAAATTAAACTTTTCCCCTTCACCAATGTGGGATAATTCCCAAATGGATGAGTTAATCAACATCGTCGATCACTTGATTGGACGGTTGATGAGTCTTCACAGTCACCACTTTCATTCCTATTCCTATGTTACATTCTAGATCTCTTGCCTATCATTGAAGCTTCCATTGGTATCTTCACTTCCATATTTGGTCCAAATGTATTAACCACGATTGGTGTGCCGACATATTGCATCTCTCTCTGCTGGCAGGTATGCCATTTCCACGACTATCCTAACTGTTGGTTTCACAATCTATGCTTCTATGTATTTCGACATTACAACCTTCATGCAAGGTGATATCAGATGCCTCTCCATCATGTTCACTCAGAGTGTACTGTTGTACAACTTTATCATCTGCAACGACAATTTTTCTAATCTTGTGGCTGGTTTTAGATTGTGTTTGTCTCGGTATCTCATCTTTAAAACTTTTATGAGTGATTCTAGAGTATCTTCTAGTGGGTATTCTATCACTACAACTATTCTAACTGTTGGTTTTTGAATCTCTGCTTCTAGGTATTTCAATAATATATCTTTCATGTAGGCTATTTTTAGATGCCTCTCCACCACGTTCACTTCAACAACATGGTCCCATCGACTCTTAAAGCACTTCCTTTGATTGCGTTTAGGTTTTTGTATTGATGCCATAGTTATAGTTCTCTCATGAGGTGGCCCACACTCCTCAATAATCAGTGTGACAATTGCAAAATGATCTCAACGAGCTTCATATTGAACAATTCTTCTAGTATGTTTCGTGTACAGGATGCGATAACCACATTATCTGCATTGAATTACATCACTATACTTTAGTGAATTCTCAGCTCCACGGTCTCCACAAATGTAACTCACAGGTTCGAGCATTGCAGGTCCATCCATGGTAGCTTAAATCCTGAAGAAAAATGTTTATCTTTGTGTTGGGCTCTTCCAAACTCTCCTTAAATAGGATTGGCACTCGATCTAAGAGCTTTGCAAGTTCCATCTTCTCTTCTTTCTTCTCGAGCAGTGACACATTTTGTAGTTTACTTCTAAGCCTTGGTCTACCTCTCTTTCTATGTGAAGTTAGAGAATGTGCAGAAACATGTTTACAATCCATGTCCTTGACTTGCATCTCGTCCTTTAGTCTACTCCAGTCACCACTTTTCAAACTAGGATTAACATGTAACAATGCACCTACATATCTGGTATTTTTTACATAATGCACTTCATCTTGAGTTTTGTGTCCATATCTTGGCAGCCCATTTTTCTTTTCATATGCATCTCAATCGATAGAAGTTTGGAGGCTTGAAGATTGTTTATACATGGATAAATACTCTTCTAGCATTATCAAGAAGAGGTCTTCTGGCAAACACCTCTGTTGTAAGGTCAATAATAGGATAGTCGGTATGAGCACCAAGATAGGCAAACACCAGCATTGGCAAGAAGAGGTCTACTATAAAATATCAGTAATAGAATAGCTAGTATGAGCACCAAGATAGGAAAACACCAGCATTGGATAGTTAGTATGAGCATTCTCACAAAGACAATCCCCTATCTTCTAGGTACATCACAGATCTTGTAATAACAAAGAGCCTCATAACCATCATAGTCAGCAGGTCAACATACATCACTGCCAATATATATATGTAACATTGTCAATGTCAATGCTATCAATGCCAACTTGTGTTGCCATATTGCCAACATAACATTTACTACCAAAAGTTCTAAAGTGTTTTACAAATGTTTGCCTTCCAAACCATAGTTCATAAGGGGTTTTGTCATGGTTGGGTGTCAAATGAGCTCTATTAAGTATGTGGACTGTTGTGTAGATTGCATCTCTCCAGAATTTGTCTGGAATGTTGGATTCATTTAGCATGGTTCTTTCATCTTCTTCAACTATTTTATTTTTCCTTTCTACCACTCCATTCTGCTGAGGAGTCCTAGGAGTTGAAAACTATCTTTTGATACCATTATTTTCATAGAATTGAGTGAACTCTTTATAGGTGAATTCTCCTCCATTGTCTTATCTCAGGCATTTACTTTTGAGATCTGTTTCATTTTCTACAAGGGCTTTGTATATTTTAAATTTCTCAAAGGATTTTGATTTTTCTTTTAGAAAGAATACCCAGGTCAATCTAGTGTAATCATCAAAATAAACATAAAATATTGTTCACCATAAGTAATTTTGGTTCTATTTGGTTCACATTGATTTGTGTGAATAATCTCTAATGGTTTTGTTGTGGAATGCTCTTTTTTTTTAACCTAACTCTTGTTTGATTTTCTATTTGACAATGTTTACAAATAGAATATGAAGGCTTAATCACTTTTGGTAGGTCCCTAACTACCTTTTTCTCATTATCTTTGATCAAGTTTTCAAAGATTAAGTGTCCCAACCTTCTATGTCATAGCCATCTTTCATCTACTTGGAATAAAAATCATTTTTCTTCTTCATCTATATTAAGGATGTACACATTGTTAGATGTTCTTGTTACAACTGCCACTAGCTTTCCAATGCCCTCTTTTCTGATGTCACATTTTTTAGAATCAAAAGTAAGTATGTGATCTTGATCACATGTCTAACTTACACTTAGGAGATTTGGTTTGATATTTTCTACCAGAAGTACATCTTTTTCTTTGATTTTATTATTTTCTAAACTAACAGTGCCTTTTCCTAAACTAACATTGCCTTTTCCCAGTATCTTGGCTGGCATGTTATCTCCAAAAGTTACTTTTCCTTTTCATTTCTTATTTAAATTGAGAAATTTACTTTTATCTCTAGTCATGTGTTTGGAAAATCCGTTGTCTATATACCACTAGCATCCTTGATTTCTTGCATATAAGGCTACATTGCACTCTGCTTGCTTTTTCTTCCATTCTTTTTTACTATGGGAAATATTTTTCTTTTTATCATATTTTGGCAATCTACATTCACTGGTTTTATGACCATAGTTGTTGCATTTTTGACATTCACTATTGAAGTCTTGCAAATGAGAAAATGTGTTATATTTTCTCTTCTCTATATTGTACTTGTTGTTCTTATATCTTTGGACATTTCTATGATTGTATTGTCCATAAGTTTTGCAGTGGACTACCTTATGTCCAAAATTATTGCAAGAGTAACAATACCCAATAAATAGATATTTAGGGGAATTCCTTATGATGCTTTTATTTTTCTTGTCATGTTTTACTCTAGTAGGGAGTATTGATTTTTTTTTTTTTGATGTTTGCAATGGTATCATATTTTCCTCATTATCTTCTTTTCTTAATGAGTTTTTAAGAGAATATGTGTAACTGATTGGTTTCTTGACAGATCCTTGTGATGTAGAAGTCAAGCCTTGAGTGTATCCCAAACTAGTATTGTTTTTGGGTGGCCTTTGACTACAAATAATTTCATCCAAGATCTTTGAACTTTTTCCAAATTGTGATCCCTTCTTTTCTTTCTCAATTTCACTTTTTAGCAGCTTAATCTCAACTTCTAGTTTCTCACATACTTGTTTTTTATCATTAAGTTGTCTTAAAATGACTTCTTCAATTTTATTAGCTTCCATGAGATGGGAATTCAAATCACTGATGGTCTTTTCTGACTCTTTCATATTTTGGAAACATCTGTCTCTCTTGATTTAGTAGCTTATTTAATATCTAGATGCTCTTCCCTTAGTACCATGTTTTGTTTTTTATTTTTTCTTAGTTCTTCAATTACACTAAGGATTTCTTCTTCAAATTTTACTTCTTCTTCATCTTATGAATGTTTATCATCTTGATTTTTTATTCCCATCAATAGAAGCTCTAGTTCGTCTTCTTCATTTTCTTTTGATGAGCTACTATCTTCTTGGGTAAAGAACATTTTCTTTTTCTTGTAAAAATTCTTTTTATTATTAGTGTTTCTTTTCTTCTGATTTTTTAAGGTTCTTTCATCATCACTTTCCTCCTTCTTAGGATGGGGACATTTATTGGCAAAGTGTCCAATTTTACCACAGTTGAAACATATTAGAGGAATATTTCCTTTGTATTTCCCTGTCCCTTTCTTGAGTTTCTTTATGAAGTTGGAAGTTTCCTCATCAGATATATCTGATAATTAATCATTGGTATTTTTCTCTTGCCTCATATTTGTTTTAGACATTGTAAAGGTTGTTTCTCTTTTTGATGATTTATCATTCTCTGTTATCATTTCATATGTTGTAAAAATTCCATGAATTTGATCAACTATGAGTGTGTCTAGATCAGGCCTATCTTCAATTGTAGAAATCTTGGCATCATATCTCATAGGTAATGACCTTAGTATATTCTTCACAATGGATTTATCTGTAATTTCTTCTCCCGTTTCTCTGATTGAATTAACCACTTCATCTACCCTATGAAGGTATTCAACAATGTTCTCTTCTTCTTTCATTTTCATATTTTCAAACTAAGTTATATAGGTCCATAGTTTTTCTTCCATGATTTTTCTATCTCCTTCATATACAACCTCCAATTTTTCCTAGATTTCTTTGGTTGATTTACAATGCATAACCTTCACACATATAGAAATTTTCAACCCTCCTAGAATTGCATTAACTACTTGAGTTTTCATTGCATATTTTATTCCCTGCAACATCTTTGGGTGGAGCAGTTCGTGCAGTGTAACCATCTACAACAGATTGCCAGATATCAAAACCAAGAGCCAACAAAAAGTTTTTCATTCTTATTTTCCATAGAGCATATCCACCTCCATTGAATAATGGTGCTTCGTTGTTAGATATTCCCTCTTGCTGATCCATTTTTAAGATCTACCTTCTAATTTTTTAGATTGTGTTGAAGGCACCTTCTCTAATACCAATTGTTGGAATATTGAGTGGGGCGGTGAATCAATATCACCCTTTTTCAACAATTAGCAATTACTTTTATAATTTTTTAATTACCACAATAGATCAACAATGGACTTGTTTGCAAAATCATTTATATAAATATAATTAATAGGAATTACAAGGATTTTATGAAGAATTGTGAATGACACCAATCCTCTTTAGAGCACCAACTCTAGGAGACACAAATCCCCTTCTTTAGGTCACCAACCCTAGGAAGCACCAACTCCCTTGTTTATTTAGGGAAACAAACCTAGGAAGAACCATCTTATTTTTCTTTATAGAACCAACCCCACAAAGCACCAAATCCATTGTCTTAAGGGCACCAAACCCAGGAAGCACAAATTCCCTTAAATAAAGGATATGAATCCTTCCGCGCTCCTCCCTTCCACCCTCACTTCATAAGAATCATCTGTTCTTATTCTTGGACTCTGTTGTTGTTTTGATATTCTTATATGGACTATAGAGACACTTTCTTCTCACCATTCTTTATCATTTATATTCTCTTCCAACTGGTGTGAGATATGAAGCATTGTGTCCCTTTGTTTGGACCATCGCACCTCTTCATTTTAAATTAACAATAATCTCTATTATTATTCAAACATTATTGTGAAGGATTTTAATTTAGTGACTATGATTTTCATAAATCGATCACAGGTATGGATCAATTTATTTTAACTCGATTCCATGTCTCTACCAATATTGCAGAAATCAAATCTTGTAGAGGCGCTTCCTTCAAACCATTTACATGTGACCATATTCCCAAAACCAAGGGCTTATTAATTAATGTACCTAGTGCCTCATGGCTTATGTGTTCGTAACCCATGAATGGGGGCTGGAACCTAGTCCTATGGTACTTCGACCTTTGGGAAATTTCTCTCTCATCTAATATTTTAGAGTTTCAACTCCCCGAAGTAGTTATCTCTCACAAGGATGGATCTAATCATTATCATGATTCCCATAACCAAATCAACGGTTTATCTTTTATATTTACACTATCCTTCCACTGCTTAATCCAACGGATATGATTTAATCAAACATTGAGATGGATGACCATTATTTACTTCATGACTTCAGGACTTCCAGCCTCTGCAATCATTCAACCTTCTGGAGTACATTTCGTAGAAGTAGATTGGACAATCAATATTTTTTATTTCGTAGATGGATGATCTTGTCTTGTCTAGAGGTTTCAAATAAATCAACAGCCATGAATTGATCCACAGTTGAATGGATCATTCTCATTCACTTTTGGACTCTGGTATTTGCAGTCATTCAACTTTTCCAGAGTAAATTTCGTCGAAGTGGATCAGATGGTCGATATTTGTTCTTCCGTAGATGGACGATCCTGGCTTGTCCAAATATTTCAAACAAATCGATGACTATGAATTGATCTATATTTGAGTGGATGGTTCTCGTTCACTTTGGGAATTTGACGCTTCGGGACTCCAATATTTGTAGTCATTTAACTCTTCCAGAGTAAATTTCACCGAAGTGCTTATTAGCAATTTCTACTTGATAACTTGCACAAGTCCATGAGCTAGGACCATGGGATTAACCATTCCAAGAGTTTGATATAATGGTCAAGATTCATCCTATAGGATCTTATATCAATGGTTAACATTGACTTCGGCCTTTGACACTTCGGGTAGTTGTCGGTTTACCCCGAAGGACAAACTCCCAGAGTGACGTAACTTGTTGACATCACTGCTGACATGGAATTGGCTGAGTAGCTACCATTCTTCACTTAGATTTGTGAATTTTATGTGTTCCTAAAATGCCAACTAGACCTTTATACTTATCACCATTTGATTGTGCCACATGCCCTTGCTTACGCGGTCTTCACTGATGTGGATTGCCTGATGTGTCACATGCCGTCCTCTTGGATCTAATAGTAGTAGGTTCATCTAAATGCTTGATCCAACGACTATGATCAGTTCATTTTGACCTTCGGGACTTTGTTTTATTCGCTCCCACTTCCCAATTCTCTCGAAGTGAGATTCCTTGATTAAACCTCAAGTAACTTGACTTCATCTAACGATCCCTCTTTGATGCGAAAATATTAACATGATCCAATGGTTGTCGGGATTTCGTCTATTCAGGAATCTCATGAATCCTTGATCCAATGACTGTGATCCATTCATTTAGGCCTTCAGGACTTCGAGTTATTCGTTCCCAATTCTCAATTCTCCTGAAGTGAGATTCCCCGACTAAACCTCGAGTAACTTGAATTCATCTAATGATCTTGGTTTGTCCCAAAATCTACATTAGTGGATAGGATTATCCCTTGATTCTTTTGTAGTTTTACTATGGGGATTTCAATCTTGATCGCGTTTCTACAATGTGTCACAAATCAAAATTACTCACTTCAATAGTGTCGAAAGTTTCCTCATTATCAGTGTTGTAAGTGTTGCATATTGTCCGCAAGTGTCGCATATTGACCACAAGTGTTGCAAGTGTCACAAACATCATACTGCCACCTTTCCTATGTCGTGCCTCTAACGACATCATAAGGACACTTAGGAAGAAGAGAAATCACTTGAAAGGGAGTACAAACCTTTTGCCACTGAAAGAACCACTAAAAAATGGATTTTGGAGAGGAGAGCTCCCCTACCCACTGTGAGGGAGTGCTAGCGCTCCCTGGGCCTCTTTGGGGGAGTGTTTGAGCACCCTGTGCACCCTTTTGGGAGAGCGCTACCCTTTTCTGAGCAAGTTTTGGGTTTGTTGAGACAAATCAGGGAAGAATCCCTCAATTCCTGAAGGTGGTTGGATTCAAATAGATGGTCAAGGCATGATCTTAGGGAATATGCTCAATTGAAGGAGAAGAATCCTCAACTTATCCAAAATATCTCTCAAGTGGTTGGGCCTCTCCAAGGTTATATAATGAGGCCTCCTCATGGTGAAACGGGGATGGAGATGGAGAATTACACCAAACTTCTGATCCCATGAGTGAGATGTCATCAAAGAAATCAATGTATATTACTTGAGAAAAGGGGTTGGAAAAGGATAACTGGAAGAAGTTGTTGCACCCTCATCAACTGATTGTAAGTACTTTTACTTGTTCTCATCAATATATCAATGCTTGGCCTGTTTCTTTCAAACTTATGCTTGTTCGATATAAGTTTGTCTACAGTAGATGGATCTATATTTGAGATAATCTCAGTAGAGTAGGAAGTCCATTGTATATTTGTTTGTTCTATAGGATCTATTCGGGAGCTCAGGATCGAAGCTCAGCCTGGACTTTGCAGGGACAAATGCCATTAACAAGGCACATATCTTTCTTCTTCTCCTTCGTATCTTAGCTTGATTAGATCTAAAAGGATGTTAGTTTCCATGTTAAGCACTTTTTTGTCTTGGCTTTACGAGTCTAGAGACCAAGAGGGAATCCACTTGTCCGCAGGGGGATTCACCTACAACACAATGCACTTTCCCTTCTGATATTTTTTGTTTTTTACTTGGATTCTAACTGATCGAGATCATTGATCTATTACGAATTCGATCCCGGTAGTGTTTCTACATTGCATGTGAAATCTAATATGATCCCTCTCCTGAGATTTAGGTATATTCCTATGCATGTTGTTCATAACAACTCATCATCACATAATAATGACATCGGCTATTGACATCAATGAAAATATGTCCAACAATGTGTTATCTAAAAACTGGTTGAAGAAATACTATTGTGCCTTTGACATCTCTCAAGAAATGATGCCAAAATGATGGGATATTTAATTACCTCATTATTTCTGGCAATAATTATAAAATACATTATCATTAAATTGTCAACTTGAGGTCCAAACACTTTTGATATGTAGTGCACTGTATATGTAGGCTCCATGTTCTTTACTTTCACTAGTTTTCTAATATGCTTCTATGAAAAGGAAATTTCATCACTATATAGGAAAGAAAATGACATTACAAGAAATTAACATGTTGTTGGGGTTTGAATCCGTTTGGACAAAAAAAAAAAACCTCATGAGGATATGAATCCCCCTACATTTTTAGAGAGGTGGTACTCCTCTTTTTCCTATGATATTTTTGTAATTATGAAATCAAGGATAATATAGGACCATGATATAGATCAATCTATAATGCTCAATAAAAATCAAAAGTGATGAAAAACAAAGAGTATTGATAAAAGAGAATTCCTGATAAATGGACGAGGAATCTCACACATCACACATTACAACAAATAAAAATTTCCTCACATCCATCATAGTGAAAATAAAGATATTGATCACATCAAAATAAAAGAAGATGGCCCATTCGCATTGGAGAAATTTTATAGAGTAATACTTATAGAGTTCAAAAGAAGATTATGATAGACCAATTTCAAATACTTTATACTCAAGACTCAAAGTTATAAAATACAGTCAAAATTGATCCCGAATATGTTCTCTAGGATCTCTCAAAAATAATAATGTATGTTATAGTGCATTGAAATTAAAGGTGTTTGTACAAAGGACTAGGATTGGGGCTCCCACGGACCATAATTAAAACATGTACAAGAAAGTATGAAATAGAAGGAGGAATGTGGGAAGATGTCAAACAATAGAATCATGAAAGAAGACAAAAAAGAAAATTATCAGTATTTAATTATAATTTTCTAGTTAAAGAAGAAGAATAATTGTATGAAAAATGATAAAGGAAGAAGTATGTGATCAACATGGACTTATTATTATGGTATATCTCTCCCTTCACTTGCTTGTTATTGTTTATTTTGCACCCTTGCTTGTTGCGGTTTGATTACCGAGTGTAACTACTTCTGCTCGTATTTCATAAATCTTGGCAATTGAGTTGTTTAACCATTATTGAATAAAATCCCTTAATGGGGAAATAATTACTTCTTGTTTTACTTTAACATTAAAAAAATACTTTTTGATTTCTCTAAGATCAATAGATAAATTTTGCAATGTATTCTCAAGGTCTTCATTTTTATTGGTGTACTCGAAAAGCCAATTGTTAATATCATCATGTGTGTATTCAATCATATTATCAAACTTTTCAACTGATGCCCTTTTTAATTATTCACCTTTCCCTTCGAAATGTTCTCAAGTCATTATAATTGCATTTGAGATATACTTAGGGTATGAGGCTTCAACAATAGGGCCAAAGATATCTAAATAAATAATTTTTTAGTATGCTTATGTCTTCCTTCTTGATAAATCAGTCAATCAGGATGACAGTCCTTTGAATACATTGATTCTTTCAATCCAGAAGGACTTTAATTGTTTGATGCCGCTCAAAGAAGGTAAATTTTCTTTCTTTCTCAATTGTTTTGTCATTGTCGAAACCTTCATAGAAAACATCACAACTCCATCTATATAAAAACCTTCATCATTTTCAAATTTGTATTCAAATATTCCACGTTGTTCTGAATTCTCAAACCAAGAGAGGAAAATATTTTTTCCATGTCCCATAACTCTAAAATGAATGAAATTATTTTATTAATATTTTATTCGATAAAATGTCGAGTGGAAATGATCAAATTTGAAATTCCCTTGACTCTAGCACTTGACTCTAGGGTTTCTTGAAAATGTTTTCCATGATGAATCATGGAAATGGGGGAAGCCAGAATAGGTGGAGGCATGAGGGTTTCTTCTAATTCTTTATTTTTCTCTTTCAACTAAGAATTTTCTTCCTCCATATTTTCAATTGAAACATCAAGTGCATCCCCTTTAAATTTATAAATATATGACCGTCTAGAGGGAAACATATTTCGTGTATCAACTGTGGAATGCAACTTCCTGCTTTTACTCTTCATAGTTATTTCAAAGACCAATTTCTTAGATTCCCTATCAAAATATGCATTTTGTACAACAAAAGTGTCTTCATTAGAAAATGTCTCCTCCTGGACCATAAGTGCAGAAATATGTTGTACATTTTCTCTAACTGATACTTCTACATATGGGAAAGTGATATTTTCAATATCCACATCCAAGTCCATATTATCCAATAACAAATCATTTTCCGGTGCATGCGTTTCTTCTCCCTCTTGTTGTGAATTAGTCATTTTTATTTTAATTTTTAACTTATGGGGGTTCTCCAAGTTCCCCTTAGGAGGGTTATTTATTCATCATCCCCTAAATTATTACTCTATATTTTTCTTAGGTGTGATGTCCCAACCTGAGGATTTGTATTTGGTAGAGAACTTCTTCAAGAAACATCTAGTGACTGAGCATTTTTCTCATTTGAAGTCTTACTTCTTTCCTTATGATGTTTTGTGGTACTTATGACAATTTATATATCTTCAAAGTCTTTGTCGTCTTATTAATTATTAGGCTTATGGCTATCATTCTCTTCTTCTCCAGTTACGACTGAATTTATGAGTGCAGGTTTGATCCCAACTAAAATCAAATGATTTAAAAAAAAAGATAACTAGGGTGAAAACCCTTGATTTCCCCTGCATATCTCAAGTTGGAATGGTCGAAATAAGAAGCATATTCGTCAATATTGGAAATTCCTTTGAGAATAATTTCACGAACTTCTACGGGAGAGGTATGAACTTATTTTTTCTTTTCTCAGAAAAGGTTTGAAACTGAAATTTGTATTTTCTAGCTACTTAAAAAATAAACAAATTATCATATATATAATATGGAATAAAAATAGGTTTTTCGATAGAGAAAAAAACCTTGATGATATTGTAATGCTCCTTTTTTCAAGAATTATTTTCCCTTTTAGAAAATCCGACGCTTCCAATGAGATCCAGGAATTCCCTTCCCAAATAACAACTTCTTGAATTTAGACACAAAATCATAATATACTTCATAGAAATGATGGTTGACTCTCTTACTCCATAAAGCTTGATACCACATGATCATAGGTTCCACCTTTATTTTCACTCTTTGGGAAATTTTTAAACCCTCAAGAGTATGACAATATGTAATAGAAAATATAAAATAAGGTGTCATATAAAACTTCTTCTCAGTCTTGAAAATTTTCAACTTTTTAGTAATTTCATTTGAAATAATCTTCGTCGAGTCGAATATTGCATTTTTGTGAACTATGAAATGAAGTATATACAATGCCAATCAAGAAATGGTTTCTGTAAAGTCTTGGACAACAATTCGAGTAAATAACTAGGCAATTTATTTATAAGAATTTTTGAAAGAACTTACTTGACTTATGGATATGTCTTTAGGAATTGATATAGGGTCATGTAAATATTCTTGAAGAAGTTCGATTCCATTATTTTTTCTTTTTAGAAAATTTTTGGCTTCCTCCCTTTGTAAACCAAGTTCTGCTCCGACAATTTTAGTATCTCTCTAAATATTGAAGGCGCCAAGGAAACAAGAGAACTTATCTGCAATGTGATGAACCTTATATTTTGGATAAACTTGTCGATGCACCAGGTGACAATATCCTTTCATTCAAATACTTTTGGGAGGAAACCTGCGAGAACTATCCCTGAAGTCCACACCTTGTTGTTTTCTTTACCCAGTAAATTTGAATAGTACCAATATGAATGAGACCAATGATAGTTTTGGTCTTCTCTAATGAATAGGTTCAAAGTATCTACAGAAAATTGTTGTTTTCTCATGACTAACTTCACAGAGCTATCCAACTTCTCTTATAATATTACTTTGCATAGTAAAATGTTTTTAAGTTATATTTTCTTTTGATGGAAACATTAACTCGAAATAAATATGACTAGCCTTGGTATAAGAAACTTTAATTAATGACCATTTCAAAAATAAATTTAATAGTTAAGTCCATAAGGATAGCATTAAATGTGATGTCGAGAAATGTGAAGGAAGGGACACGTGATGGTGGAGAGTTAGAGTGAGTGAGTGATTAGAATGGAAAATGAAGTCTGTGAGTCCGAAGATCCGCAAGTCTTAAAGTTTGAATAGATGAAATGTATAAGTGTTGAAATATGTCGGGCGATCTGTGGGAGAAGTGGAGGTATAAGACAAAGGTCAATGAGTCCATAAGTCTGAAAGTCCGCAATGAAAAAGTAAATGAAGTGTTGGGTAGACTAATATATGTGTAAAGGGAACATAATAAATTTTTGAAGGTCTGCGAGTCTGAAAGTCCGTGAATGTGATGAACATGACTAAGTGTGTTAATATTGGTATAACAAAGAAAAGGGAAAAAAATGGGAAAAAAAGAGATTTAGGAAGGGAAATTATATAAGGGAAAGAGAAAAGGTAGGAAAATAAAATGGGAAAATAGAAATAAAAGGGGAAGAAGAAAAGGGATTCAACAAATGGCTCCAATTGTGGGATCATAGCCCCCTACGGGTTGTCAATAATCCTAAATCATCATGACCAGATGTTTTATCCTTTGGGAAATGGAGTCAAAATGGTAAATATATACAAAAAATAAAAAAAACATGTACAAAGAGGAGATAATGTTTTAAGAAAAAAAACGTTTCAGGTGTTTCCCATTGATAGGAAATATTAACATCTTTCCCTTCATATATTTCATCATATATGATTTGAAACCCAATATTTTTTCAATGAGGTAAGGCCCAATCCAGAGTGCCTCGAATTTCATATGCATTGACAAATTATCTTTTTCTTTGTTCTAGAGAAAAACCTATTCTCCCTTTCGAAATTTCTTTATTGTTGCACTTTGATCAAAATATTTCTTAACATTCTATTGCCTCTATGATATTTTCTTCAAATCCTCACTTCTTTCTTCTTCTAATCTCAACAATTGTTTCAATCTCTTATGTAGAGAGGTATCTTCAACATCCTCTAGGTTGGCTGCATAAGTCAAAGCATTCAATTCAAGGCTAATTGGCATATTCGATTCCTTTCCATAAACCAACATGTAAGGAGACATCCCAGTACTATCATTCAAAGTCATTTTTCTTTCCCATAGAGCGTCAGTCAACTTCAAGTGCCAGTTTTTCTGATTTTGATCAATAGTTTTCTTTAGAATATGAATGAGTGTCCTATTGGTAGACTCGGAAATTCCATTTCCTTGTGGATAATAGCTTGATTATTGTCCCATCAAAATTCCATACTCTTCAAAACAATTTGTGAATTTTGATCCAATAAAAGTTGATCCATTGTCTATAATGAGTTTCTCTGGAACACCAAATTTTGGCAATATGTCATCCTTGAGGAATTTAATAAATTTGTTAGAGTCGACCTTTTTCAATGTTGTTGCTTCCTTCCATTTTTTGATGTAGTCCATAACAATGAGAATATATGTGTGCCCTTTACTTGATTTTTGAGTTATTGGACCAATGATGTCCAACCCCCATTGTGTGAATGGTTGTTCTACTGATATAGGTTGAAAAGGCATTGCATACCTCTTCAGTTTTCCTAAGAATTGTTGACATGGAATGCATCTTCTCAACATCCCATATGATTCCTTGAAAATTGATGGCCAATAATATCTAGTTATAATTAGCTTATGTGTTGCAGTAGTTGATGCAAATTTTCCTCCGCATATACCTTCATGAAATTTGTGTATTAGTTCTTGGGCCTTCTTTTCATCTTATACACATCTCAATAGTATGACATCATAGTTTCTTCTGAATAATATTTAAGAAATCAACATATACTGACTTGAATTCATACTTAAATATCTTCTTTCCTTTAGAGTCATGTTTATGGGAAATTGACCAGATTTTAAATAGAATACAATGTCTTTGTACCACTCCGAGCCGGATATAGTTTTTCCAATTGAAACCAAAATCAATCTATTGAGGGCATCTGTAACACACCCATGGTGGGTTGTCAAAATTTTATTTTCCTTAACTATCTCAAATCCTCTATTCGAGGTCTTTATTACCTTCTGCTCATCCAAAGCGTTCCAACCACAGTCTCCATGCTCAAAACTGATCTCAGAACAAGCACATATACCTCTCCCAAGTTCCTTGGGTGTTCATTGGTCGGGGCCACGAGGCTTCCACGCGGGTTTGACTCAAAATATTTCTCCCTGAGTCCTCCAATGTAACAGATCTTCCAGCATCCCGAAATCTATGGTGGATATTCATCCCCCAACCAATCCAACGGTTGGACTTGATCCTTGACTAACTCACAGGCTACCAGGGAATTCAACATTCGACCTTCTGATTGAATTCTATACCTAGCCCCTTCCCTGCATATACACTCATGTATGACTGTTGGCTATGACCAGACACCAAGAAAACCACCGCGTGAATCCTCCAGAGTGGAAAATATCTGAAGTTCACAATCCAAAACGGCGTGTATTCTAAGAATTTGATGGCCCTGATCCACTTCGGGACTCTGGGCTTTGACAGGTTCTCAAGTCTTCACACATGAAAACCTCTGTAGTGAAACCCTTTGAGAGTGTCGGATATTCTGACACACTTCCTTCTCTATTCAACAGTCATGATGAGGTCTGGCACTTCGTCCTTTGGGAGTTCTAGACCCACTCAATACCACTTTTCTTCAAGAGTGACTTTTCTTCAAGTGGCAGATCTTCTCCACGCATCCTCCTCTATTCAACGGTCATGATGAACTTCAACATTTCGGCCTTCAGGATTCTTTTGTGTCACAATACCCCAATCCTCCTGAAGTGGTCAACTCTGGGTTGACTATGTCGTAGATCCAACGGCTAGGATAGGACCCGAAGGATCCCCAGATCTACGGTCCTAGTCACTTCACCAATTCAGGCTTCAAGATTTCTGCACCCTCTACCCTCACTTTCCTCCAAATTATCTTTCCTCCTAAGCACACAGATCTCCGCCACATGTTCCTTTGGATCCAATGGTCTAGATCTTCTTCGCTACTTTGGGCTTCAGGATTTTTTCGAAGCTCAACACTTAAAATTCTCTGAAGTGGCTCTTCTTCAGAGTTAACAATATATTGCCACGTGCCTTCCTATGCCAATGAATAGGATCTACTCTGTCACTTTGACACTTTGAGGATTTTTGAAGAACCTCAAATCCTCTGGAGTCTCGAAGTCCCAAACTCCCGGAATCCCAGTCGTTTCACCAACATTGTAGGCAAGGTGGGCATGTACTAGGGGATGACAGGTAGTTGGGTCAGGAGTGACAGGTGACCTTGTCTGGGATGACACGTATCATGTTCAAAAATGGCTATAGAGTGTGGGATGCGCATGAATCCAAGTGGCATGTAGCTTTTCAAGATTAAATCCACGTCACCATGTATGGCATTATTGTGCCTCATCACTCTGGTCTGATCATCCTTCAACCTCCCTCATATTTTCATAGTTGATATTTGACCAATACTAATTTATTCATGGATCGACGGTTCATAGTAATCGCGGGGCCCCAACATGCTCTCTCTTTATCAGAGAACTCAATCTCTGCAATCTAAAAAGTGCTCGCCTAACTCTGTCTAATCGTGGTTATTGATCTTCCACCCCGATGATATCAACAATGTTGGTTGAATATAGTTTGTGAACTAACACGTCCTCTAATTTCATATTCGTTCTCCGCAATGATTCCCATCCATCGATCTATGTTCTCGGATTGATGGTTCATAGTGATTGTGGGGCCCAATCTCCACAATCTGGAAATTGCTCGCCCGACTCTGTCTAATTGTGGTTGTTGATCCTCCACCTTGATGAGATCAATGGTGTTTTTTGATTGCGGGACGTGAACTAGCATGTCTACTAATTTCACCTTTGTGCTCTGCAATGATTCCCAACCATCGATTTAATCGAGCGGCTGGTGTTTGATCCATTAACTCTATTGGATCTTTGAGTCGATCCAACGACTGAGATAGGTTTTCCTCTCGATGAATGGCTCACATTCATCTCCTCTGTCAGTTTATTGATTCATCTACGACTCTTGTTACTTAGGGAGTTCGTGTAACTTTGACTATCGTGAAGTTTCACATCCGAGGGTGTTGAACTCTCAAAAATCAGAAACCATTATGAGCTATCTCCTTTTGGGCTTAACATAGGGTTCATAGACCTAGGTCACATGGACCTTCATATGACTCTTCGGTTGTGAGATCTACTCTTAGTCGGGTTTTGTTTAAGGTCATGGATGAGAATTCAAGGTCTCTTAGGCTACTGGTTTGAAGGAAACACCTTCCTAACTCGCAGAACTTTATATTCTGAAACATGGAAAGGTAAAATATCGAGGTTACCGAGATGGTAGCAGTGCCAAGAGGATTTTTCCAAATCCAGTGCTATGAGGTAGCTCCCTGGGGAAAACACCTTCGAGAGATAAATTGGAGCATATGGGAAAAGCAGAAGCATAAGTTCTCAAGGAAGCCAATGTGTACACATAACTTAACCATTTCTATAAAAAAAAAAAATTATAGATATGTAAAAACATGCATGAAACCATTAATTCCCAATTCAACGCATACAGTATGAAAACACTTATAAGAACCAAATAACATGAAGTGACTATTGGAAGGGGTTCCGATTTCCACCCAACCATAGGCTCAATCACTCCTAACATATTTACCACTAGCCACCCCCAAGCTAGACCACGATGCTTTGAAATTGAATCTCTTCTTCCGACACATAAATATATAGGGACAAAGGTTAATCTCCTCCTCCTGGATCAGTTTCTATTTCCAACAATCAGAGCACACTCTTTTTTACATTTCTTCCTCGAACTCGAGAGCTCAGTCTCTCGTCTCAACACTCTTTGTAGGCCCTCTTCTCTTCTGCCACCACACCTTCCTTTCTTGCCTTTCTCAACAATATTGTGTGTGGCCCAAATCCTCACTTTGTGGTCAGGTCTCGAAGCCTTACAGATGGGAGGTCTTCCCCATCCCCTCATTAACTCTTGAGGAGGTATTCCCACCTACCAACTTGACTTTAATTCATTTTTGGGTCAGAGGGTTGTTCTGATCCAGAGCAATTAAATCTAGCAAAGTACTGGTTCGGTGGAAGTTAACACAACCATTCCTGGTCCCCTCCACTATCTCTTTCATAACATTCTTTGTCTCTCTTAGAACATCCCCTTTTCCAACAGTCATGCAACACTTATCCATTTAATATTAAAATAACATAATTTAGATTCATCAACCTTTTATACAAAGGTACATCAAATCAAACATTCACACATTTGAGTTTTCCATAGTTTCTTAGCTAATATAGTAATATTTACAAATTGGGGGAAACAGGGTGTTATAATTCCCTCCCCCTTAAAGGAACATCGTGCTCGATGTTCTATATGTCAACATGCTATGTGTATACAGAAGTAAACAAAATTGGATATGCATGTCTCATGGCATCCTCCATTTCCCATGTAGCCTTATCTGGGCCAAAGTGTTTCCACTACACCTTGACCTGTGTAATGGTTCGGTTCCTGAGTGAGGTTTCCTTCCAGTCTAGTACGCATTGAGGTTCTGGCAGGAATTCTCCCTTCTTCTCCACTTGGATCACAAACCAATCAATTATATGATTAGAATCATGTACATATTTCTTCAATAATGAAACATACAAAACAATATGTTCCTTTACTGTGGGAGGGACTTCTAGCCTATAGGCTACATGTCCCACTCTATCGAAGACTTCAAAGGGTCCACAATACCGAGGTTCCATCTTGGCACAAGCTCCCATTCTCAGGGAACTCTTCTTGGGTATAACTTTGAGATAGACATGGTCTCTTGTCTTGAACTCTCTGGGCGTTATCTTTCTGTTGGCGTAGCTCTTCTATCTATCCTGAGAAATTTTAATATTTTGTTTTATCTAAATCACTTTTTGTTCCATTTGTTTCAGCATGTTCAGTCCGATTGTAATTCTATCCACTGGATTAATCCAGTTGATTGGAATCTTGCACTATCTACCATAGAGAGCTTCAAAAGGGCTCATCTTCAATGACTCTTGATAACCGTTGTTGTAGGAAAACTCTACCAATGGCGGGTATTCTTCCCACTTCTTAGGCTGATGCATTACATGCATACTTAACATGTCTTCTAATATTTGGTTTAGTCTTTCTGTCTCTCCATCATTTTGGGGGTGATAGGTTGTGCTAAATAACAATTTAGTCTCAAGACCAACCATCAAGTATTTCCAAAAAATTGAAGTGAATTTTGTGTGTCTGACACATACAATCTCTCTAGGCATGCCATGCTGTCTGAATATCTCCTTCATGAATATTTTGGAAATATCTATTGCCTTGCAAGCCAACTTGATAGGAACGAATTGAAAAAAATTGCTCAATTTTTCCACCACTACCATGATGACATCATTCTGTTTAGCCGATTTTGGTAATCCAGTGATGAAATCCATGGAAATGGTTTCCCATTTCCATTTTGGAATTGGTAGAGGTTGTAACAACCCTACTAGGTGTCGGTGTTCTTCCTTAACTTGCTGGAATTCTAGGCACTTAGCTATATAGTCAGCTATGTCCTTTTTCATTCCATGCCAATAGAATTGTTTCCTAGTGGTCGTGATCATTTTATGATATCATGGGTGACTAGTATATGGTCTCTTGTTTACTTCATCCATTATGAAACTCTTCAAGTCATCACAAATTGGAATATACAATCTATTTTTGTAGGTCAGAAAACCTTCATTAAACATCTGATATCCTTCATACTTTATCCTTGTAGGATCTTGCCTTAGGTATGAGGTCACAGTCTTGAAGAATGCATCTATTTATTATGCATTCCTAATTCTTTCCTTGACATCTGTTTCACAAGTGCTTATCACTGCCAGGTGAATCATTTTCACACTTCTTCTAAGGGCATCGACCACCCTATTTTCCTTCCCTTTTATGTGTTTCATTTTGAAATCGAACTCTCTAAGGAGAACCATCCACCTAGCTTGTCTAGCATTGAGTTTTGGTTGATAAATCATGTGCCTCAACCTAGAGTGGTCTGTCATAAGTATAAATCTCCTACCTAGAAGGCAATGCATACACATTTTTAAAGCATGCACTATGGAAGCCAACTCTAGGTCATGGGTCACATAATTGATTTCAAGCTCATTCAATTTCCTGGATTCGTAGAAAATTACACGTCCTTATTTCATAAGGATTCCTCCGAGATCTTCCTTGCAGGAATCTGTAGACACGAAGAATTCATGATCATGGTCTGAAATATTCAGCATGGGTGCATGGGTCTGAAGGTATTTCAATTCCTGAAATATTTCTTCACATTCTGATGTCCAAGTGAATTTAACCCCCTTTTTCTAGAGGGCAGTGATTGTACAACCAATCTTGGAAAATCCTTTTATGAACCTTCTATGATATCCTGCTAAGCCCATAAAGGATCTTCTATCAGATACATCTTTTGGGGTAGGCCATTCCATAATAGATCTGATCTTGTCAGTGTCTACTGCCACCCCTTCTTCAAAAATAACATGGCCCAAGTAATGTACTTGCTTCTGGAAAAAGTCACACTTGCTAAACTTAGCGTAGAGTTGATTCTCTCTTAGTACTCCTCATGAGGTTCTATTTGACTCCTAAACTATTCATAACAATACCTTTCCTTTCGAGTAGTGTCTTATAAGGTATTTGGCTTGCCAAACTCAATCTTGTTCCGGTAGTTATGAGATAACCCACTCATAAATTGTTGCAATTTTACCTTTTCATATTTTATGTAGGGTACATGCCTCAGCAACTCAAGGAATTTATTGACATATTCCTCTATGATGAGTTATCCTAGCCTGAGTTCATAGAACTCCTTATTATTCCCATCAAAGTATTTATCTCACAGATACTTCTTCTTGAAGTGTTTCTCAAACTATTTCCATGATAATTGCTCTTCATGGATTCCTTTCACATTCTTAATATCTTTCCACCAAATGGAAGCCTTTCCACTCAAGTTGAAGATCGTTATTCGAGCCTTCAAGTTTTCAGAATAGTCATGGACTCTAAAGTACTTATTTAAACCAAGAAGCCAAGCTTCTACCTCTTCACCTTTCTCAATATCTCCCTTGAAAGAGGGTGGTTTGGCTTTATTGAACTCTTCAGGGTCATGACTTTTCGAATTCTTTTGCTTCTCTCATTTCTTTTGAGAATGCGAGCTAGTTTTTCTACTAGAAGATCCCTCAGATTTGCCAGTTCCCTTTCCAGAGGACTCTCCCAATGAGCATCCCATGCCTCCAGGTTCGGCCTTCCTCAAGGTACTTCTCCTTGTGTGGCCACTTATGGGACCACGTTTTCGTATTTCAGGTGGACTTTGACTTCTCTCTGTATGTCGTCAGTCCACATGAATGGTTGCAGGTCCCTATTGTAGTTTCCTCTATATATCTGATAAGCTTTGCAGCAAGACTACATTAATTTATGTTTTTTTTTTTTTCTCCTTCATCAATCTCTCGTTGTCGTCCTTGAAACTCTATAATTCGACCATGAGGCTCCTTACATTTTCATCCAGATCCAGAGGAGTCTCCACCACCCTCCTCTCATCAAACTCTTTGTCTCTATTGTGGGAGCCACCCCCCACTTTGTGGCACGTCACCATCCTAGATTCTTGTATTTTTTGATGGTTCATTGACTGCTTGAGTGATAAAAAAACACTTGTTGTTAGTTAACAGTCTATTAGTTCATGAACAACACATAGTTCATTTTCTTAAATACACACACACTGTAGAAAGTTTTCGTTATTTTATTTAGTAATAGTTTAGCCAAACTCTTTAGGAAAGAGGTAAGGTAGGGCGTCACCCTTAATGTTTTATTTAAACATGGTTTTTAAGAAACTCATCCATGAGCCAAAGTAGGCCAAGTGTTGTAATCATGCTTTGATACCAATTTGTAACACACCCATGGTGGGTCATCGGAATTTGTTTTCCTTAACTATCTAAAATCCTCCATTTGGGGTCTTTATCATATTCTTCTCATCCAAAGCGTTCCAAACATGGTCTCCATGCTAAAAAAGGAGCTCAGAACTAGCATATATACCTCTCCCAAGTTCCTTGGGTGTTCATTAGTCGAGGTCACAAGGCTTCCATGTGGGTCTGACTCAACATGTTTCTCGCCGAGTCCTCCGACATCCTGAAGCTTCCAACATCCTGAAATATATGGTGGAGATCCATCCCCTAACCAATCTAATAGTTGGGCTTGATCCTCAGCTAACTCACAGGCTAGTGGGGAATTTCGCGTTCAGTCTTTAGATTGAATTCCAATCCCAGCCCCTTCCCTCCATCTACAATCGCATATGACCACGTGCTATGACTAGACACCAATATAACAGGTGCTAAGACAGCCACTGCGTGAATCTTTCAGATTGGAAAATATCTGAAGTTCACAATCTGATGCCATGTGTCCTCATAGAATTTGACGGGCCTGATCCACTTTGGGATTCCAGTCTTCGGCAGCTTCTCGAGTCTTCACACACGTAAACCTCCAGAGTGAAACCCTATTAGAGTGTCGGATATTTTGACATGCGTCCTTCTCTATTCAACGGTCACTATGAAATCCGTCACTTTGGCCTTCGGGGTTTCTTGACCCACGCAATACAACTTTTATTCCAGTGTGACTTTTCTCCAAGTGGAAAATCTTCTTCTACGTGTCCTCCTCTATTCAATGGTCACAATGAAATTTGATGCTTCGACCTTTAGGAGTTTTTGGTGTCAGAATACCCCTATCCTCCTAAAGCAGTCAACACCGAAATGACTATGTCGTAGATCCAATGGCTAGGATAGGACCCGAAGGATCCCCAGATGTACTATCCTAGTCACTTCACGAATTCGGGCTTTGGGAGTTTTGCACCCTCCACCCTCTCTTTCCTTTGAAGTACCTTTCCCTTGAATCACACGGTTCTCCGCCACGTGTCTCGACACTTAAAATCCTCCTAAGTGGCTCTTCTTCCGAGTTAAAAATATACTGCCATGTGCCTTCCTATTCCGATGACTAGGATCTACTTCGACACTTAGAAACTTTGGGAATTATTGAATCACCTCAAATCCTCCGTATTCCCGAAGTCTTGTACTCTCGGAATCCCATTCATTTCACCAACCACGTGGGTGAGGTGGGAATGTACCGGTGGCTTACACATAGTTGGTTTAGGGGCCCCAGCATGATCTATATTTTTTCACAGATCATTTTTTCATAGTAGTTGTGGGGCCCCAACGTGATCTCTCTTTATCAGAGACCTCAATCTCCACAATATGAAAAGTGTTCACCCAACTCTATCTAATCGTGGTCCTTGATCCTCCACCCTGACGGGATCAATGGTGTTGGTTGTTTGTGGGTGTTGAACTAACACGTCCACTAATTTCATCTTCACACTTCACAATGATTCCCATCCATCGATCTATGTTCTCAGATCGACGGTTCAGAGTGATTGCGGGGCCTAATCTCTGCAATCTAGAAATTGCTCGCCCGACTCTGTATAATTGTGTTTGTTGATCCTCCACCCTGACGATATCAATGGTGTTAGTTGATTGCGAGACATGAACTAGCACGCCCGCTAATTTCACCTTCACGCTCCACAATGATTACCAACCATCGATCTAATCAGGTGACTAGTGTTTGATTCATTAACTCCAGTGGATATTTGAGTCGATCCGATGAATGAGATAGGTTTTCCTCCCGATAAATGACTCACATTCATCTCCTTTGTCAGGTTCTTGATTCATCTACGAATCTTGTTACTCAGGGAGTTCGAGTAACTTTGAATATCGTGAAGTTTGACATCCTAGGGTGTCGAACTCTTGAAACTACGAAACCATTATGAGCTATCTCCTTTCGGGCTTAGCACAGGGTTCCTAGACCCAAGTCACATGGACCTTCATATGACTCTTGGGCTATGATATCTACTCTTATCTGGGTTTTGGTTAAGGTCATGGGCATGAATTCAAGGTCTTTGAGGCTACTAGTTTGAAGGAAACGCCTTCCTACATCGCAGAACTTTAAGTTTTGAAATAGGGCAAGGTAAAATCGATAGGTTACCGAGATGGTAGTAGTGCCAAGAGGCTTTCTCCAACTCTAGAGTTGTGAGGTAGATCCCTCGATAAAACACCTTCAAGAGATAAAATGTAGCATACGGGAAAAGATGAAGCATAAGTTCTCAAGGAAGCCAACGCATACACATAACTTAACCATTTCAATACCAAAAACATTTATAGATATGAAAATACATCCATGCAACCATTAATTCCCAATTCAACGCATAGAGTATGAAAAAACTTATCAGAATGAGATAACGTGAAGCGATTGCTGGAAGGGGTGCCTATTTCCACCCAACCATAGGGTCAGTCACTCCTAACAGATTTACCACTAGCCACCCCCAAGCTAGATGACGATGATTTGAGATTAAATCTCTTCTTCTGACACAGAAATAGATAGGGATGAAGGTTACTCTCCTTTTCCTGACCCAGTCTCTATTTCCTGCAATCAAAACATACTCTTTTTGATAGTTCTTACTCAAATCCGAGAGCTCAGTTTCTCGTATCTGCACTCTTCATAGGCCCTCTTCTCTTCTATCCACCACTCCTTTCTTTCTTTCCTTTCTAAACAATATTGTGTGTGGCCCGAATCCCAAGTTTGTGGTTAGGTATGGAAGCCTTACAGATGGGTTGTTTTCCCCATCCCCTCATTAACTCTTGAGGATGTCTTCCCACCTACCAGCCTGAATTTAATTCATTTCTGGGTCAGAGGGTTGTTCTGATCCTGAGAAATTAAATCCAACAAAGTATTGGTCCGGTGGAAGTTAACACAATCATTCTTGTTCCCCTCCATTATCTCTTTCATAGCATTCGTGGCCTCTCTTAGCACATCCCCTTTTCTAACAGTCATGCAACACTTATCCATTTTCTATTAAAATAAAATAATTTACATTCATCGACCTTTTATACAAAGGTCCATCAAATCAAACATTCACACATTTGATTTTTCCACAGTGTCTTGGCCAATATAGTTTTACTTACAAACTGGGGGAAACAAGGTGTTACAACATCACTATCCACAATGAGTTTACAAATCCTTTTCATTTGACTTCTTTCAAAGGCTTGATTTCAATATCATACTATTGAATTTTTTCTATCCAATTCACCCATTTCCCTTCTCTTAGTTGCTATTTCAAAAGCATATTTACTAGATAAGATGGAACATATCCTATCACATGAGAATTTAAAATATAAGTTCAAAATTGTGCTACTTCTTTTATGAGAGATAATTCTTGCTTCTCCAATTCTGAGTATCTTCATTCATAGTCATGGAGGGTTTTACTCATAAATATAACTGGTAATTCTTCACCCTTAACATTTCTTTGAGTAAGGATGGATGCCACAACACTTTCTCTAGAAAATGAATACATGATAAAGTCTCTTTGAAAATATGGACCGATGAGGAGTGGTGTTGTAGTAATTTATTTTTTGATGTTACTAAAGGCCTTCCGTGTGTTTGAAGTCCATTCAAACCTTTGGTATTTATTTAATAATAAATTAATCGGTTTTACTATGCTCACGTAATTAGGAAGAGATCTCCACACAAAATTGATTTTTCCAAAAAATGACTGGATTCCTTTCTTAGAAGATGAAGGATTGAGTTCATTGACATCCCTAACCCTCTCTCGATCAATATAAATTCCTTCTTTATAGACAATATGCCCCAACAACTTTCCATTGGCTACAACATACAAGCATTTCTTTGGATTCAAAGAAACTCCATACAGTCTACATCTTTCAAATACTTTCCTCAGATGATGGATATGTTCATTTCTTGTCTTTGAATGGACTGTTTGATCATCCTGGTAATCTTCCATGAATTTTCCTATTAATCCTTCAAATGTGTGGTCCTTTGGTGTTATAAAATTCGTCTTAGTCTTGTCCTCATCTGCAACTAAAACTTGATTGTATCCAGAAAATCCGTCCAACATGGACATACAAGAGGATCCTATAACTTGTTGAAGAAGAAATTCCATGTTAGGCAGAGGGTAATTTTCTTTTACACTTGATTTATTAACATCCATAAAATCCACACACATGTGAATATCCCTAGTATTTTTCCTCAGAACTAATGGGTTTGAAATCCAGTCATAATGTCTAATGGGATATATTATTCTAGCTTTCTTCAAATTTTCCAACTCAATTTTCACCAAAGGTTTTAACTTGGGATTCATCATTCTTATTTTCTTCTTAACGTGATTTTTTACTTCTCTTAATGGAATAATATGATGAAATATTGTTTTATCATAGGATTTTAGATCATCATAACTCCAAGCAAAAACATCAAAATATTGTTTAAAAAGGGAGATATATTGATCAAGTTCTTCAGATGTACAATCAATTCCCAAATTTATGAACTTCGAGGAACTATTAGTCCCAATATTGAGTTTCTTCGTTTCCTGAACCTTTCAAACTGATACTTTTTCTGTGAGACTTTTGGTATGATCATCCCTTGTGACAAGAGACTCATATTGGACACAATTCTTTGGAACAAGGGAAATTCCATTCTCTTCATCCTCATTTTCATTTTCTAGAAAATCATTTAATTCTTTATCGTTTTCAAAGACTTGGAGATACTCTTGATTATCTAGAACAGAGGGTCCAAATATTATTTTTACTTGAAAAGATGTTTCACTCTCAATGTCGTCTGGATTTGACAATGAAGCGTTCAAGTCTAGAGAATATTCTTCTTCGTTTTTATCCCTTGGAATAAAAGATATATTGAAGGAGCTAAAGGCCTCCATCAATTCATTCACTCTTTTGAAATATAGTTTGAGCCTTTCCTTTTTAATTTTATATTTCTAAGTGATTTTATTTATTATCAATTCTGAATCCCCAGTCATAATCAAATGTTCAATCTTCATCTCTAGTGTCAAGATTATTCCTTGAATTAAGGCTTCATACTTTTCTTCATTATTTGTACAAGGGAACTCAAGTTTGATGGCATGTGGGTATACGATCCTTTCAGGGATTTTGAGTACAATCCCAACTCCACTTCCTGAGCTTGAACAAGCTCCATCGAAAAACATCCTCCTAGCTAGGAAAGTAATTATCTTTACTCTTTATATCCTCGAGTTTCTCCATATCCACGATGGCATAGTTTCCAATACCAACATCGATATAATATTCCATCAGTTCATTATCCTTCTTTTTGAAATAAAATAGTCTCTTAGGTTCACGAGGAACCTTGATCATTTCTCTATCTTTATCAGGTAACATCATACAACTTCCATAATTCATTATATAGCCACTGATCATGGAATACTAGTCTCTTCCAAGGACAACTCCATATGCATAAGGAATATCTACCACCACAATATTGAAAACTGTAATAATATTGGGAGCGACAGTAATCCAGGCGTAAAAATCCTTAATTTCTCCATATATTGGTACCTTCCTAGAATCAATTGCATAGTTGTTTTCTCATGTTTCATAATATATACTACAACTCATTCCAAGTGCCTCCATTAATACCAAAGGCATGATATTGTTTGTCGCACCAATATCTATCAGACAATTATGGAACACAACATCACGATTCTCTATTGAAATGTAAAAAGGTGGAACTTTGCCACTTAATTTCACTACTAATGTATTCTGACTCTACTTTGGGTTTGCAATAACTGCATCAATTGTTCCAACTTGCTCATCCAACAATTTTAGAATGTTTTCCCTATGTTGAGGAATTTTTACTACTTTTTTGAAAGGGAGAGTAATTCTCAATTTGCTTATATCATCAACAACATTATATATAGTTTGAAGGTGTTACAACGAAAATATCTCTATGGCATGGGGTAAACCACAAAAAATGGAAATGTCTGCATAAATCAACTTTAATCTCAAGTATGCTATATAAACAAATATGCTAACAAGACAAGATAAAGAGCCTACCTCGTCTAGACGTTCGATGAAGTCCACTGTTGAGCACTTGACTCAAAGAAATATACCTGCAACTTTCCCTCAACAATCAAGAAATGAAAGAATGTGGTGATAATATATAAAGCTATCATATTCAATAGAATACTACATCAATATTCATAACAAATATTCCCATGGAATAACAATTCAAATAATTTCAAGATATTAATTGGATGAGAAAATAGTATTTCTATTAAAATGTAATCAATAGAAGTGAATGAATTACAAACTTTTGTGTCAGCATGGTTCGAAACCAAGAAATTATGTCCCTTCCAACTGGGCCTCCATGACTTCAGTCCTCCACCAAAGGTAAGCTCATATAAGAGAGACAATGATGTTCTCAATCAAGCAGGGAAGAGATTGGGGGATGAACAATGTGTTCAGACTTAAAAGGATAAAGGGATGCAGACTCAATATGAAGTGAATAATTTCTCTAGAGTAACTTTGCTCTCAAAGTTGAATTCTTCTTCTCTTTTCCAACTCTTGGATAGGGCCCATTTATAGCCTTCAAATGGAACTGAAGGGTCTATTCATAACGTTTCTAGTATATGGATGGTTAAGGATCATGGATCTTGTGATGTGACAAGGAAACCTGACACCATTTTTTAATTTTGGGCACAAAACCCTATGTACGTAGGTTGTAGTGGTGCAACATACATATACACATTCTTTGTAACTGTTAGGGTGCATATATGTGGAAAAATATTATTTTTAACTCTAGGAACTGCAAAAAGGGACTTCAAGTCTACATAGGGAAATGGAAAAGTTCCGTCTGAGAAAATTTGCATAGGGTGAGTTTAATATTGCTATTATAGATTCCCCATAATGTGAGTTCAAAGGAGTATCTGTGATGGCTGAAATACATTATAATACCCAGAAGTGGAGTAATGGAGACCCAATTGGACAAACTAGTTGCTCATGAAAATATTACAATCTTCACTGACTTTGCACACATGGCTACCAATTTGAATTACACTACAGATCCATGTGAAAATATACCAAACAATTGTTCATGGCCATGAATAGGAAATACAAAGGTTGATACATGCCAAAGGATGTCATAGTCACGAACAAGGCCAAGTAAAACCAGTCTCAAAATCAATATGAAGATATATGTATACAATGGAGTACAATATGATCTCCCATGGTCACTAAAGTCTCATAGGTACTGGTCCAATGAAAGATAGCAACAACTCAGAAAAGTTGTGACTATGAACTGATGTCTTCAAGTCTTCTACACGATCTGCCAAAGGTGCAAGTTTAAATTATCTGAATAAAGGAGTTGAGGTCGAACACAATAAGACTTCGTTTGATTACTAGTCATTAAGCTATACCGTTAACAAACGTGAGACAACTTACCGATAATGAAAGTATGTATCAAGGCACAAAGAACATTCTTACAAGTGTGAATAAAGGAGTTGAGGTTGAACACTTGAAGAATCCATCGAACATGAGACATTGAGACATTGATGGTACTCATAGGACTCTAGGACTCGTTTCCAGAATAGTTGGGATAAAGTTTATTGAAGGAGACCCGCTAAAAGGAGATCATTGAGGCATCTCTCATCATTCAACAGGAGGTACAAATCAGGATTTTAATGATTTGGAGGAATTCAGACGAAGAACATGTTCATGAACCAACAACCCTGTGTGTCTTTTGTGTGTTCCATATGCAAGTGGTACATGAAAAAGACCCTTTGAATAGCAGCCAATAAGGAAAATTAATGACAAAGGAAAGGAAACCACCAATAAGGCTAATGGAATCCAAGACATTGCATAAATCCCAATGTTCAAATATATTTCTTGTTGTTGACCATAAGGGAAAACCCCGAGTCAGTGACCAATGATGAAATGTCAACTGTTGGGTTCAAGGTTACCTACCAATCATGAAAGTAGGACCATGATGCATGGTAGGACTACAAATTCATGTAACTCTAAGACACACTAATGGTATGGCCCACATGAAAATTTAAGAGTTTTGAGGAATGGTCAACAGAAGTTGATAGACATCCTTTGAACAAGAGAATGCGACATATGGAATACTCTGGAAGCATAGACTCAATGATGAAACTTCATGATGCATGAGGCACCAATCAAACTCTCCATAGGGACTGGAAGAGTAACCAGTCAGGGGAGTAAAATCTAAGTAACGAGCTCAGCTTCCTAAGGTCATGCTAAACCCAAATTTTGATGACAAGTGGACTCAAAAGTTTGTGCTCTCTTCAAAGGTGACACGACTGTTGCCAATATAATATAATATTCTTTTCCCGCCCATATTTTTTTTGTTTTTTCATAGTCAAATGAACGCTATGATACATAGGAGGAAACAAGTGTCTCAAGTAAGAAATTGTTTCCAGCAGTGGAACATACCTATGCTCAATGCAAGGAGGTGCATGCAAGAGATGGACACTCGAGGGAATTTTTCCTCTTGGGTATAGGGTGTCAAGATGCAAAGGATATAAACAAGGCTCTGCTTGGTTGATATTGCAAACTGCTGAGGTGATAGGTTTATAATGCAAAAGAGAGAACTGACAATAGGCTAAATACTGGAAGCAAGAGAATGGGATGTAATTACAACTTAACACCCAAAAAAGTCCTTTTTCATAAATTTAGTCTACTTGGTTTGAAAAAGGGGTAAAATTACACCAAATAGACGCCCTTTCAAATCCAATTTACAAGTGTGAAAGAGACAAGTTGACTCGACAATCTTTTTCTCTTTTGAGAGAGTTGGAAAAGAGATTAAACTAGACTTGTTGGGAGGCCTGCTAGGTATAGGTAAACATGCTTATGAGTAAGAAATGAGGTTCAAACATGAATTCATGTATTGGCTATAAGGGACTCCCGGTCCTATGGGAAAAAATCTCTACATGGGCACCGAATGGCACAAAGGATCTAAATAGGGTACCCATGTTTGGTAAGTCTCTACCATTTAATAATGACACTTCTAGTGGTAGAAAGGAGGTTATTTGTTTCTAATAAATGGGTTCGTACCTAAGGCATATGAGCTGCAGTCATAGGATGATGCAAATGTGCATAATGGATTGATGACCTATCCTATATGTTGGTTGATGAAAATACCTGTCCAAAGTTACGAACGGGAGACAAGGCGCTAAAAAACATGAGAATCCTTGGATAAAAATACCAAAACCAACTCCACCCACTGTCGTTAGTCCATTAGGCCAAAATATTAGAAAAAACTATGCAAAGTGGGTAAATTTTTTCTATAAATAGTAATAAAAACCATTTTTCTATACCATTTGTATTTTTTACCCAAATAGTGCATTTGGGACCAAATTGCCCCTGAATTTCAACTACTGATAGCAGGAGTTACAAGTGATGGAATCAAAAACTATCTAGACCATGTAATTCATCTTTCTCCGCTCTTTATTTCTAGTGGATTAAAATTTTCAATTATGTCTCCTTTTTTGAGCATTTTAGGGTGCAACTTAGAAACTAGGGTATAGATGGGCTATAGTTCATCGGGTTACGTATACGCATACCTATACACGACTATTTGCAAAACAACTAGTGTATATGGATTCTTATACATGACTGTGTAAACAATAGCTCGCGTATATGTCTGTGTTAGAAATATAACTGAGAGGGGCGGGGGTGAATCAATTATATATATAAGCTTGAAACTTTTCCCCTTTTTTTAAAAATTCTTTCTAGATTATTAGTTAGTATTTTGGTGATAACTTAACATGCATAGATATACAATGATCAATCACACAGAATACATAGAGATAACGATTTTCCTGAGGAAACCCATAAAGGGTGAAAAACTCTTCTTCTTAGGATGTCAATCAAGGTCCAACTTTCATGTACATCACAGTCTTTGAACTCCAACTCAAATATGAGGCTACAACCTTTGATATCAAGCTACAACTTGTAGAGAGAACCAACTCTCATATTTCTCTAGCACACACTAGATGTAAGCACTAACTCCCAGGTTTTTCTGGCACCAACTCCCAGATTTCTTCTAGCATCAACTAGAATTTAGAGGACTATAATCCCCCCTAGCACCACCCTACCACCCTGATTGATTCTTGCAAAAATTTTACTTACTTGCTCTATATTTGATATGTTCTGTTACTACTCCAAGTCTCCTCTTCCTTCTTCATTTTCTATCCTCTATTATGTTTCTGCCTCTTTTTAATTCTATCCTATGGTCTCTTTCCTCTAGCACATGACTACTACTGTTCAACTTCTCTTCTGCCTTTTTATGCTCTGTGTTGCCTCTGCAACCTATACATTGTGTCTCTGATCTCCACTTCAAGTACTTCTTTTTGTCTCTGCTTACTCACATACATCACAATCGAAGTCACACCCCCTGGTCTCTATTCTTCATTTCTTTCTCATGTCGAGTCCTCTGCCCGATCATCATCACAACTGTTCGTCTTCTATGGTGGTTATGTTGTATCTGTTCATCATCAGTGGAATTTATCCAAATATTCTTTAGCTTCTATGGCTATCGAAACTCTTTGTCTTCTCTGTCAGTTACAACCAATCAATTATGTCTTCTTTGTCTTCTAAGCCCCTTCCTTCATGTTACCACTGGTGGTGACCAAACGCCTATTCAAAAGGTGCTACACATTCTTGGTCTATCGAGCGTTAGCTCCCTTTTTCTAATATGACCTTGGGCGATTAAATTCACATGATCGTGTGATTTTGAGTGAGAGTTTTCTACTCGTTAGCCCACTGTGGCATGTGACCTCAGGATACGTTCTTGCGTAAGTGAATGATTGCAGGCACATCCAATAGTGGTTTGGAATTAACCACTTTTCACCTTGCAATCTACCTCTAGCTACCATATACCCTTTCTCCGACACCGTGGTTTCAATTGCGTCCTAGCCTGATAAAATTAACTTTCGAGAAACTTCTGATCCCATAATTGGGTGTGATCATCGATCTCGTGGTCTCTTACAGATTCCATCAATCAACGGCTAAGATCTCTTGTCTTTTCCTACCTTCTTTCCTCCATCCACACGCGATCCTTAGTCTCAACAACCAAGGGACATGTCACCCTCCAAACAAACAGATGGGATCTATTTCACCTTTTGGGCTTCGAGAGCCTTGATTCTCAAAGTCTGCTTTCTACCGTAGCATTTCACCTAGATTCCATGATCCAACGATGGGTTTCCCTTTTTATATCGACGGTCATAATCCCTTCGGGTATTCGAGGTTCAGAAATCTTGACTTTCCAACCTTCCCTCCTTCCTTTTCTTTTATCCAGAGTTAGCAATCGACTGACATATGTCTCTCAGAATTGGACAGTTGATATTGACTTCGGGTTTCCAGGGTTTGGGAGTATAAAATCTCAAATCTCTTTGCTCTCTTTTCCCAGAGTGTTTTTCCCTGAACTGCAGAGATTTATGCCACACGTCCTTCTGGAAATCGACGGTTTGGATCCTCTTCGGGTATACGGTGTTCGGGAGTATAAATCCCAGATTAGAACTCCTAGAGTGACGTCACTTACTTATGTCACTTTATGATGTGTCATGAGCCTATTAGCTACCACGTGTCACTTGGATTTGTGATTTGCACATACCTGAAATTATTAATAAACTTGACACTTGTCATTGTCTGAGTGCACCACATGTCCTTTTTCATGTAGGCTTGTTGAAGTTGATCCTCATTCACTTCGGGACTTCGGCCTTTGGGGCTTCGGGTATTTTGACTTTTCAAGTCGCCAATTCTTCCGAAGTGAGAATCCCTAAACAATAACCTCCTCACAACTTTTAGACCTGAACTAAATTTTGTTCGTTGGTCATGTTCTTAGATTGATGACTTGATCTTTCTGGGATGCTGCTTTTGTAGCTTATCTTGTCCTTCCACTTTAAAATGATCTGACGACTGTTGTTTACTTTAGCTCTTCATCTCTCCAGACTTCAGGTTTTTCAGGTCTCAAACTGAAGAATCCTCGAAGTGAGTTTCTCCGGATTTGTGGATTGTGTGCCACCTATCAATCTTGATGATGGATGGTCCCTGCTTAATTCGGGACTTCGGGACTTTGACAAGTCCTCTTTCCTATGCTCATCCAAATCCTTAATCTTCATGCATTTATTTCTGGATCCAAAGATTGTTGATCCTCGGTGCTCAGATCCAACAGATCAGATCTGTACTTCTCCACTGTGCTTCCTCTAATCACTGGACATTGATCTAACGATCATCGGGTATCCAGGATTGGTGATTTAATGACCACTATCGTTCTTCCTCCTGATCTTTCTAGTCTCTCTAAATTAGAAGGTTTTCTAAGTGTTCAAAGGTCTTGACCTTTGCTCCTCCTGCGAGTCTGTCTCTTGGACCTTGAATGCACTTATGGAAAGTGAAAAGTGCTATCTATTTTGATATTTGATCTCTGCATACTGTTTTCTCCTCCTCCTGAGATTATGCTTCCTTCTACTCCACTTTCTGTTCTTTCCATCAATGAAAAGAACACTCTTCTTGTAAACATGCCAACAATCTCCCCCTTTGGCATTGACGAAAAACCTATCAGGATGCTTAGATCTCCAATTGTAGCATACAGACCACTCCTTTTCTCCCCCTTTGACATCAATTCCAAAGAAAAAATGCTCCCTCTAAGTTGTTGGAGTACCTTTCTGGAGGTATCAAATATTCAATCAACACATACTCCCCCTAACCAGATAGACTGTTTTAACTTGATAACAGGGTCATGCCCAACTTCTAGCATAGATACTCAAACTAAGCTTTTGCAAGTGGTTTAGTGAATATATCAGCAATATGATCTTTGGATGGAATATAATGCAAATAAACAACAGTGTTTGTCACATGTTCCCTCAAGAAGTGATACTTGATGGGTATATGCTTGGTCTTGGAGTGAAATACATGATTCTTTGAAACACTAATTGCACTAGTATTATCACAATAGATTGGGATTGGTTCAGTATATTTTACCTCCAATTCTACAAGTGTCTGAATCATCCACAATACTTGAGTACATCAAGTGGCAACTGCAATGTATTCATATTCTATAGTTGATAAGAAAATGGAACCTTACTTCTTGCTCAACCATGCTACAAGGGAATCTCCTAAGAATAATGCACCTTCACTCGTGCTTTTCCTTTCATCCACACAGTTATCCCAATCAACATCTGAATAGACTGAGAGTTGAAAATTATGATTCCTAGGATACCATAGGCCATAGTTCATTGTTCCTTTCAAGTATCTGAATATTCTTTTGATAGCTAAAAAATGACTTTGTTTAGGTGCATCCTGATACCTTCCTACCATGCCAAAAACATGCATTATGTATGGACGGGATGCTGTGACGTACAATAGGATGCCTATCATAGACCTATATGAACTCTGATCAACATTTGGTGAGTCATAATCCTTGCTTAACTTGCATCCAGTGACCATAGCTATGCTCATAGGTGTAGAATCTTCCATTTGAAACCTTTTCAAAATTTCTCTTAGATATTTCTTTTGAGAAAGAAATATTCCGTCAGACCTCTAAGTAATTTGCAGAGCAAGAAAAAATGGCAATTCCCCTATCATATAAATTTTGAATTTGGACTGCATGGTAGAATAAAACCATTGTACCAATGCAGCATTATTTCTCCCGAATATGATGTCATCTACATAGACCAACACAATGAGAAAATCATTACCCTCTATTTTGATATATATATATTGTTGTCAACTGTTCCTCTCTTGAACCCTTTGTATTGAATATTTGTATCCAGTATGTGATACTAGGCACGAGGAGCTTGTTTCAACCCATATAAGGATTTCTTTAGCTTGCAGACAAAGTTAGGGTTTTCTGATAGTTGGAAACCCTCTGGTTGTTCCATATAGACTTATTCTTTTAGATCTCCATTTAGAAAAGATGACTTGGCATCCATTTGATAGACTTTAAACTGTTTATGAAAAGCATAGGCAAGGAACATTCTAATATCTTCTAATCTTTCTATGGGTGCAAATGTTTCATCAAAATCCAGTCCTTCTATTTGAGCATATCCTTTGCAAACCAATATAGCCTTATTTCTTACAATGTTTCCTTTCTCATTCATCTTATTTTTATAGAACCATTTGGATCCTATTACATTTTTATTTGATGGCCTAGGAATGAGTTCCCAAGTGTCATTCTTTTCAATCTGGTCCAGTTCCTCATTCATTGATTTTAACCAATTTACATCTTCACTGGCTTCATTGAAGTTCTTGGGTTCCACCATGAATATGAAGGCTATATGTGATTGCTTGGTGTCTTTGATTATCCTCCTCCTGGTTTGTACACCTTTGTCTTTCTCACCAATTATTTGACTTTCAAGATGATTCTTTTGAGTAATTCTGGAGGAAGTATTTGATGTTGATTATTGTCCTGACTCTTCTTGTTTGGATGTCTCTTATGCACTTGATTCATCATCTTCTTGTGACTCTGGGATTTGTTGTTCTTCATTTTCATTATTCTCATCATCTTTTTCATCTAGCTTAGTGCTTATTCTTTGTTGATATTTTACATGAGCTTCTTCATCAATTCGAACATCAATACAATCTACTAATTTATGCATACTTTTGTTAAAGCATCTATATCCTTTACTGTTCGTTCCATATCCTAAGAAGATACATTCATCGTCTCTTCTTTCAAATTTTTCAAGATGATCATAATTATTTTTGATGTAGATTTTACTTCCAAATACTTTAAAGTTCTTGATGAATGAAAGTTGACCAAACCACAGCTCATGTGGAGTTTTATCATTTTCCGGCCTTATATGTGCTTTGTTCAGAATATGAAAAGCTGTGTGAACAACCTCCACCCAAAAGGTTTGTGAAACGTCCATTTAATTCATCATAGCCCTTTCCATCTGCTGAACTGATCTGTTTTGGTGTTCTACAACTCCATTTTGTTGAGGAGTACCTGGAATAGTATATTCTCTTTCATTTCCATGTCTGTCACATAATTATTTGAAATCTCTTGACAAAAATTCTCCTCCTCTGTCTGAGTGAATTGCATTTAACTTCCTTCCTGTCTAATTATTGGCTAATGCCTTAAACATTTTGAACTTCTCAAACGCATCAGATTTTTCTCTTAGAAAGGAAACCCACGTACGTCTAGGGAAGTCATCAATGACTAGCATAAAGTAACGTTCTCTTCCAGTTTCTTCCTTTCACAATGGTACACACAGATCCATATGAACAAGTTGAAGCGGTTTCTCTGAAGATGTGAAACTCTTCGATTTGAATTGAGCATGAGTCAGCTTCCCCATTTGGCAAGACTCGCACACAAAATTATTAGGCTTAGATATTTCTGGAAGGTCTTTCACAACACCTTCATTATTCAGTTTGACAATATGATCAAAATTCAAGTGTCCAAGCCTTCTGTGCCATAACCAACTTTCATCAATTTTTCTTAAATGACATTTCTCCTTATCTTCCTTCATAACATATACATTGTTTTTGGTTCTAACCCCTTTTGCAAGAAGCTCTCCTGTGTTTACTTTCTTTATTTTATAATTCTTGGCAGTGAAACTGACTTCACATCCTCTGTCACATATTTGATTGACACTAAGAATATTATGCTTTAAACCATCAAAAAATAATACATCTTGAGCATTTCTTCTTCCATTACTTAAGTTTACTAGACCTTTACCTTTGATCTTTCCTGGAGAATTATTTCCAAAGGTCACACTCCCTAATTTATTTTCCTTGAGTGATAGGAACTTAGTTTTGTCACCTGTCATATGAATGGAGCATCCATTGTCAATATACCATGAGTCTTTTTGTCTTTGAGCTGACAACACCAATCCACACTTGTTATCTTCATTCTTCCTCCAAATCTTGACATTTTCAGCTCTATTATTTGAATCTGGATTATAGTTCTTTAAGCGACAGTCTATAGCTTTATGTCCATAATTGTGGCAGATGTAACATTCTGGTTCATTGAATAAATGATCATAACGATTGTTATGCTTAGTCTGCGTCTTTTTCCCAACCATCACATGATTTGCAGTCTGTTGTTGTTTGTAACTTGGTTGTCTCATTATTTGTTGAGATAGGTATTTATTCCTTGGTTGTCTTGATTGCTCATGTCTAAATCTTAGAGAACAATTTACAACTTGTGGCCAAAGTTAGAGCAATAAAAACAATATCCATAGAAAAAATCTTTGTACCTGGAAAATTGTTGTCTTCTTTGAGTAAATTGATTTCTTCCATGCTGATGATTTCCTTGAGCAGAGAGAGTATTATTTCATTGTTCTTCATATTCAGTTCTAGTATATTTTCCTTCACTCCTCCTTGGTGGTTGATTCTCTTCCTTTGTTTTTGCAGGTTTGTTGTTGTCAGTAGTTATAGATTTGAAAAACTTTATGGATTATTTGTTGCTTGGCTGACCACTACTTGATCCTTCTTCATGACCCAAACCGGTTTTCAACTTTGAATTCCTTTGCTGATTCATAATGGAGGATAATCCTTCTGAGGCTTTAATACTTGTCATATTTTGATGATATAAGGCCTGAAATTTCTCTAGATCTTTTCTGACAGTCACTACTTCAACATCCAATTTTTCACCTTTTGTTTCAACTTCCTTCAACTATTGTTTGAGGATGACTTCAATATTATTAGCTTCTTCTAACTTAACCTTCAACATATTAATTTTTTCAGATGGTTCCTTGCAATGTTTCTCATACCTGAGCACTAATTGTTTTTGTTTTGTTTTGTTTTCTCTGAGTCTATCAATATCTTTCATGGAACTAACAAGTTCTCCTTCAAGATATACTTCTGCTTCACAGTCAACGAACTCACTTCCTGTATCTTCAGTTTTTAAATATTCTAAATATATTAGCATGATATCATTTATTTTATCTTCAATAGAAGAGTCACTGCTTTCATCATCTGAGGTATCATCATCATCTTTTACATAAAGGTTTTTCTTCTTAAAATTATTCTCTTTATAGACCTTTTTGTGTTTGTGCTTCTCTTCATCATCATATCTATGATCCTTTCTTTTGTGAGGACATTTAGATGCAAAATGACCTATCTTACCACAGTTGAAACATTTGAAGGGTAGTTTACCTTTGTATTTGTCTGATCCTTTCTTCAGTCATCTCAATCGGAGTCTGTGTTTTTATATACTTTAAAATATGTCTCTCTTGTAGTGTATTTACCTTTGGTTATTCTCATTTCATAAGAAGTTAGGGTTCCAATAAGTTGATCTAGTGTCAACGTTTTGAGATCAACTATTTCCACTATAGCAGAGACCTTTGAGTTAAATCTATCAGGAAGAGATATTAATATTTTCTGGACTAGAAAATAATTAGCTATCATTTCACCTAGGCCTTTCATAGTGTTGACAAGTTATTCTATATGTAAGAAGTACTTACTGATAGTTTCATCTTCATCCATCTTTAACTACTCAAACTTCAATCTGTGAGTCTGAAGTTTTGCGTCTTTCACCTTTTCATCACCTTCATAACTAGTTATCAACTTGTCCCACATAACTTTTGCTGAATCACAGTGCATGACTTTGACAAACTCTACTTTTGCAAGCCCACTCAGAATATCATTCATAGATTTAGCGTTGAATTTGAATTCTAGCTTGTCATCCTTATTAGCTAGTACAATTGGCTTTACATAACCAGTCTCTACCACATCCCAGGCATCTGCACCTAAAGCCATTATGTAGGTTCTCATACTAACTTTCCAGAAGACAAAGTTTGTTCCATTGAACATAGGGGGCTTATTGGTTGAATTTCCTTCATGAATTTTCATGTTTAATCTTATTGATCTACCTTTAAATCAAAGGAAACCGCTCTGATACCAATTGTTGGAAATATAACTGAGAGGGGGGGGGGTGAATCAATTATATATATAATCTTGAAACTTTTCCCCTTTTCTAAAAATTGTTTCTATATTATTAGTTAATATGTTGTTGATAACTTAACATGCATAGATATTCAATGATCAATCACACATAATACAAAGAGACACTATTTTTCCTAAGGAAACCCATAAAAGTTGTAAACCTCTTCTTCTTAGGATTTCAATCAAGCTCCAACTTTCATGTACATCCCAGTCTTTGAACTCCAACTCAAATATAAGGCTACAACCTCCGATATCAATATACAAATTGTAGAGAGAACCAACTCTCATATTTCTCTAGCACCAACTAGATGGAAGCACCAACTCCCAGATTTCTTCTAACATCAACTAGAATTTAGAGGACTACAATTCTCCCTAGCACCACCCTACCACCCTGATTGATTCTTGAAAAAATTTTACTTACTTTCTCCATATCGGATATGGTCTGTTATAGCTCCAAGTCTCCTCTTCCTTATTCAACTTCTATCCTCTATTTTGTTTCTGCCTCTTACTGCTTCTATCCTCTGCTCTCTTTCCTCCAGTGCAAGACTACTACTGTTCATATTATATTTTGGATTTTTATGCTCTAGGATTGATCCATATGGATATCGATGGCCACCCACCTTTTCCAACTAGCTCAAAACAATTTTCTGACAATTTTGGCATTTTACTATTTTTAACAGTTTTAACTTCTGGGGCCATTTTGAGAGCTTAAATGAAGGTTTTCGGTATCGAACTCCTCAATAATATTCGAAGGCATGATTGAGCCCCAAAAATGAATCTCCTCGATGACACCTTTACAATGGGCTATCACAAACCTAAAACGGAGATCGTATGCAAAAATTACAATCCCGTGAAGTTGATGTACTAACTTACCCAAACGGGGCCCACATGACTTTTGGCACTTCATCTCCTAGGGTTAGGTTTTTGGATGCCTAGGGTTTTTGTAATTCTTTATTATTGTAAAAATGCCTTCAGAGCCTCATTGTAACCTTCTTCTTGTGAATGCACGTTGCTGTCACATCTCTTCTTAGAGATAAGCCGTCACCATTCTAGCAAGCTTGTTTCCATTACATTTTACAGTTTCAACTTATTTCATTATTGATTAGAAATCTAGTTTTACTGTATCTTTGTTATTTTGTGTTAAGAACCTATTAATAAACTATATTCATTTTTTTCTTCTCATAAAATCCAGATTAGTGCTGCCTCTGCATCCTATACACTGTGTATCTAATCTCCACTTCAGGTATTGCTCTTTGTCTCTACCTACCCACATGGATCATGATCAAAGTCACACCCCCTGATCTATGTTCTGCATTTATTTCTCACGTCGAGTCCTTTGCCTGATCATCATCGCAACTCTTCATCTTCTCTGGCGGTTATGCTATATCTGTTCATCATCAGTGGCAGTTATCCAAAGATTCTTTGGCTTCTTTGGCTGTCGAAAGTCTTCGTCTTCTCTTTGAGTTACAACTAGTCAATTATGGCTTCTTTGGCTTCTAAGCCCCTTCCTTCACGTGACCACCGACAGTGACCAAACGCCTATTCAAAAGGCGCTTCATGTTCTTGGTCTAGAGAGTGCTAGCTCCCTTTTTTCGATATCACCTTGGGCGATTAACTTCACATGACCGCGTGATTTCATGCGCGATCTCCATTCTCATTAGCCCACTGTCGCATGTGACCTCAGGCTACATTCTTGCTTAAGGGAATGATTTCATATGCGTCCAATAGTAGTTTGAGATTAACCGCTTTTATCCCCGTAATCTACCTCCAGCTTCTACATACCCTTTCTCCGATATCGTGGTTTCAATTGCGACCTGCCCTAAGAAAATTAACTTTCGAGAAACTTCTGATCCCACAATCAGGCATGATCGTCGATCTCGCGATCTCGATCAATGACTCAAATATCTTGTCTTTACCTGCCTTCTTTCCTCCATCGACACACGATCCTTAGTCTCAATGACCAAGTGACATGTGGCCCTCCAAACTAGCAGACGAGATTGATTTCACCTTTCGAGCTTCAGGAGTCTCGTTTCTCAAACTTTGCTTGCTCCCAGAGAATTTCACCTGGAGTCCATGATCCAATGATGCATGTCCCTTTTTGGATCGATGGTCACAATACCTTTGGGTATTTGGGGTTTGGAAATCTTGACTTTCCAACCTTTCCTCCTTCTATTTCTTTTATCCAGAGTTAGCAATCGACTGATGTGTGTCTCTCAGAATCAGACAGTTTATATTGAATTTGGGTTTCCGTGGTTCGGGAGTCTCAAATATCAACTTTATTTGCTCACTTTAATTGGAGTGTTTTTCCCTCAACTGCACAGATTTTTTCCATGTGTCCTTCTAGAAAATGACATTCTAGATCTTCTTCAGGTATTCGGTGTTTGAGACTTCATGAATTTAGGCTAATCGTTGGTGGTAAAACTTCCTGGAGTGATGTCACTTTATTACATCACTTGATGATGTGTCATGATCCTAGCAGCTGCCACGTGTCACTCAGATTTGTGATTTGCATATACCTGAAATGCCAAGTCAACTTGACACTTTTCATTGTCTCATTGCACAATGTGTCCTTGTTGATGTGGATCCTCATTCACTTCGAGACTTCGACCTTTCAGACTTTGAGTATTTCATATTTTCAAGTCGCCAATTCTTCCAAAGTGAAAATCCTCGAACAGTAACATCCTAGCAACTTTTTGACCCGAACTAAATGTTGTTCATCGATCATGTTCTTAGATTGACGACTTGATATTTCTACGGTGTTTCTTTTCTAGTTTATCCTGTCCTTCCACTTTAAAATGATCTGATGACTGTCATGTACTCCAGCTCTCCGAATCTCTGGACTTTGGGTTTTTCAAGTCTCAAACTGAAGAACCCTCGAAGTGATTTTCTCCGGATTTGTGGATTGTGTGCCACCTGTCATTATTGATGATGGATGGTCCCTGCTTACTTCACTACTTTGATACTTTGACAAGTTCTCTCTCCTGCCCTCATCCAAAGGATTAAACTTCGTGCATTTATTTCTGTATCCAACGACTGTTGATCCTCGACGCTCATATCCAAAGGATCAGATCTGTACTTATCCATTGCGCTTCCTCTAGTTATTGGACATTGATACAACGATCATCAGGTATCCAATATTGGTGATCCAATGACCACTATCGTTCTTCCTCCTGATCTTTCTGATCTTTCTGACTTAGAAATTTTGATAAGTGTTCAAACGTCTTGACCTTTTCTCCTCCTGCGAGTTCGTCTCTTGGACCTCGGTTTGACTTCTAGAAAGAGAAAAGTGCTATCTCTTCTGAGATTTGATATCTGCATATTGTTTTCTCATCCTCCAGAGATTACGCTTCCTTCTACTCCACCTTCTATTCTTGCCATCAACAACAAGCACACTCTTCCTGTAAACATGCCAACATTCCGTGGATAAGGTTTTTTAAAATGGTGGTAACTCAAAAAATGGTTTGAATCCTGCAGGATGGTGCTAGAGTGGAGAGAAAGACAACAAGAAGAGGTGGATGTTGTACTGGAGAGAGATCCAAGGGCCCAGATGGCTTTAAAAATATGTAGGATATATTTGTTTTGGGCTCTCAAAGGTATGATGGCTTAAGTGAGACTGCTTCAGCTGCTAGTGAACTACTGGGATTTGGATATTGAGACCTTCAATGATTGAGGATTGAAGTTGACAAAATATACTTCTCGACATGATTTTCGCATCGGGGTGAGGTGGTCAACCTCAAAGACTGAGGATCTAAGAATGAAATTAACATTGAGGATTACATAGCCACTCATTGCATAGCATGGACCGAGAAGTTAGGGAGCCAAATCCTGATCAGATCGACAAAAAATATGAGTCTCAAGAGTGTTCTCCTAGTGTTGAAATGGATCACAGGGTTGACCGCTTTGCACCAGGAATCGATGCCACTTATTTTCTATTCAGTGGAGTGCTTGTGACCCACAGTTTATGACTGGTGCACCTCACTGCTGGCCAACATGAAGAGCTATCTAACAGACTGCAAGTTGGGTAGAAAGAGAAACTTCAGGTTCACGTCTATCATGTGTAGTTTTTTCATTGAGCGATTTCTAGGCTTGGGCCCTAGAGTTGAGATTAGTCTGCATGGACCTTGTGATCAAGACAAGGCACGGTGGATTGAGGTGATGAGGTGACAGGAAGGTGGTAGGGTGCCAACACCCTACAATGATGAGTTTTTCTTTTGGTGTAGTCGGTAGGTGATGGCTCTTGAGGACTACCCTTATGCAGGGATTGACTTCAGAGGAGATCCGAACATGCTGTTACCACCAGGTTCCACCTACGAAGACATAGGTATGCTAAAGTTTTTGAATATTTCATTTTTTTTTTGTATTTTTGTATAAGAAAACAAAAATATTTTTGGATGATGTCAAGTCCTAATTAAATATGTATGTGATCTAGACATGGGTCCATGATGTCCAAACAGAATTCCATGACACAGACGGAGGAACCGGGGTGGATGATCCAAGGAGAGGGGATGTTAATAGAGTGATTCAAAACATGCAGGGAAACCTGTCTCATTTGACACAGATGATTCCCATGGTTTAGGTAGAGGATCTATCAGAGGCGATGCAACGACAAGTGGTAGGTGTGCCTCATACTTGGGTATGACTCTTTCGATGTCTCACAAATGGCATAATATGCTATCATGACACTCGTTCGGTGCCATAGTCGTAGATGTCATGATTATTGTATGATAGACTGTATATGTATTTTAAGGGTCTGAGCCCCAATTTTGTACTATAACACCATATTTTTTGGAGATGAAATATATACAAAAATTGATCTTCGGATTTAGTTATATTTACAATGTGTACATTGATGAGAGTGTTTTCTTTGCTTTAGTTATGTGAAAAATGCCAATCTAAGAGAAAATTAGCATATGCATCAGATACATAATTATAACTTATAGGTATGTGATGATAAGTAATTAAATCAAAATATCGTTCAAAAAGACATACCCATAATAATTATCAGAGTAGAGTTGGGTCTCACACACAGTAACTGCCATTCAACTGACATACTACTAACTAGGAGTCTAGCCAAACTTCTAAAGAGTGAATACCATTTTAAATTGCATCGCACAAAAGTTCTATAACAACGCTATATTCGACCACATTATTCGTGGATGGTCCTAGGAAAACACCACGTGAAGACACCAATAGACCCTCGTGTGAGTAAAAAACCCAAGTGACGGAAGCCAAGTTTTGTGTATGATGACTGGCCCCGTCTGCGAATTCTAAGTAGACTGAAGACTTCGTTGACATCTTCCAACCAAGGGAAAATGCGATAAGAAATATGAAGATGAAAAAGAGGGAAATGATATATACACTAAAATACATTAGTATACAAAGAGTTACGCCCAATATTGGGGCTTAAGTGTAATACCTTTTCAAGTAGAGCCCATTCCTAGGCTCAACAAAAATATTCCCTTCATAATATTCTAATTCGTAGGATCCTTTTTCTAAGACACATCGCACGATATAGGGACCATGCCACATGGGTTTAAACTTTCTTTCCCCCAGTGATTCTTTGGCTTGGTCATACAGAAGGGCCAAGTCACCCTCAACGTACTACTAAGGATAGATAGCCTTATCATATTGGACCTTGTCACATCGTTTATTCGCTTCGATAGTCATGGAGGCATATTGACACTACTTGTCTAGACTCTTTAGGTGTACGAGGCATTGTTCAAGATCTGAAGTATCAGGTAGGAGTGTAACTACCAATATGAGAGAAGGGATTTTGCATTCAATAGGTACGATTGATTCCACACCGTGCACTAACTGGAAAGGAGAAAAACTAGTGGAAGTCTTAACCAAGGTTCGGTATGCCCAAAGTGATGGATAAAGCATGATATTGTAGTCATATTTTCTCTGGCTGGCATTTTTCTGAAAAATGGTCTTCAAAGACTTGTTCACGACCTCTACTTGTCCATTTTCTTGGGGGTAGTAAGGGGAAGAATGGCCATGTTTAAACAACAATTTCAATGGTAATACTTTCATCATTTTTTTTTGAAAGTGACTGCCATGATCAGTGACAATCTCACTCGGGATTCTGAACCTGTCTATAATTTGATTGAATATGAAGAAAGCAACATAATTACCATTGGATTTAACTATAGGCATGGCCTCAACCCACTTAGTAAATTAGTCTGCGACCACGATAATGTGTTAATGCCCCCCAACTGAATTTGGGTTGCAATCCACAAAATCAAACCCCCACTTGGTGAAGGACCGATGGTAATGACTAGATGGAGAGGGTTGGATACGAGTGCATATTCTGAGTGAACACCTGGCATGGGTGACACTTCTTAACCACTTCGACACAGTCTTTAAAATTAAACGACCAAAAATAACCGACTCGCAATTTTTTTTGGTTTGTCGCAAGCCCAGATAGATGACCGCCAAAAGACCCAATGTGGAAGTCATTTATAATAGAATCAACTTCTTCATGATTCAAGGAATGATGCAATATACTGTCTACTCCTTGGTGATACAAAGTGTCACCGACGATAAGGTAGTTCTTAGCTTGGTAGCATATATGTTGTAGGTCATCTCTCGAGACAATATGATCAAAATTTAGGTGTCCAAGCCTTATGTTCTATAACCAACTTTCATCAATTTTTCTTAAATGACATCTCTCCTTATCTTCCTTTAGAAAATATACATTGTTTTCGGTTCTAACCCCTTTTGCAAGCAACTCTCCTATGTTTACTGTCTTTATTTTACAATTATTGGTAGTGAAAGTGACTTCACATCCCCTGTCACATATGTAACTGACACTAAGAATATTATGCTTTAAACCATCAACAGATATTTATTTCTTGGTTGTCTTGATTGCTCATGTCTAAATCTTAGAGAACAATTTACATCTTTGTGGCCAAAGTTAGAGTAGCAAAAACAATATCCATAGAAAAAATCTTTGTACCTAGAAAATGGATGTCTTCTTTGAGAAGATCGATTTCTTCCATGCTGATGATTTCCTTGAGAAGAGAGAGTGTTATTTCTTTTTTCTTCAGATTCAGTTCTGGTAGCTTTTCCTTCACTCCTCCTTTGCGACTGATTCTCTTCCTTTGTTTCTGCATGTTCGTTGTTGTCAATAGTTGTAGATTTGACAAACTTGAAGGATTCTTTGTTACTTGGCTGACCATTACTTGATCCCTCTTGATGACCCAAACTAGTTTTCAACTTTGAATTACTTTGTTGATTCATAATGGAGGCTAATCCTTATGAGGCTTTAATACTTGTCATATTCTGATGATATAAGGCTTGAAATTTCTCTAGATCTTTTTTCACAGTCACTACTTCATCTTCCAATTTTTCACCTTTTGTTTCGGCTTCCTTCAATTGTTGTTTGAGGATGTCTTCAATCTTCTTAGATTCTTCTAAATTAACCTTCAACATATTAATTTATTCAGATGGTTCCTTGCATGTTTTCTCATACCTGAGCACTAATTGTTTTTATTTTCTTTTATTTTCTCTGAGTCTATCAATCTCTTCCATGGCACTGACAAGTTCTCCTTCAAGATCTACTTCTGCTTCAAAGTCAACGAACTCACTTCTTGTATATTCTAAGGCTATTAGCATGATATCATTTATTTTATCTTCAATATAAGAGTCAATTCTTTTATCATCTGAGGGATCATCATCATTGTTTACACAAAGGTTTTTCTTCTTAAACTTATTCTCTTTATAGACGTTTTTTCGTTTGTGCTTCTCTTCATCGTCATATGTATGATCCTTTCTTTTGTGAGGAAATTTAGATTCAAAATGACCTATATTACCACAGTTGAAACATCTGAAGGGCAATTTAGCTCTGTATTTGCCTGATCCTTTCTTCAGTTTTCTCACAAAAGTTTATTCAATCTCATCTATATCGGAGTCTATGTTTTTCTCTACATTAAAAGATGCCTTTCTTGTAGTGAATTAACCTTTGGTGATTCTAATTTCATAATCAATTAGTGTTCCAAGAATTTTATCTAGTGTCAAAGTTTTGAGATCAGTTATTTCCTCTATAGCAAAGACCTTTGAGTTAAATCTATCATGAAGAGATCTTAATATTTTCTGGACTAGAAAAGAATCAACTATCGTTTCACCTAGGCCTTTCATAGTGTTGACAAGTTCTTCTATATGTAAGAAGTACTTACTGATAGTTTCATCTTCATCCATCTTTAACTGCTCAAACTTCATTCTGTGAGTCTGAAGTTTTGCGTCTTTCACCTTTTCATCCCTTCATAACTACTTATCAACTTGTCCCACATACCTTTTGCTGAATCACAGTGCATGACTTTGACAAACTCTTCTTTTGCAAGCCCACTCAAAATAACATTCATAGCTTTAGCATTGAAGTTGAATTCTAGCTTGTCATCCTTATTGACTAGTACAATTGGCTTTGCATAACCAATCTCTACCACATCCTAGACATATGCACCTAAATCCATTATGTAGGTTCTCATCCTAACTTTCCAGAAGGAAAAGTTTGTTCCATTGAACAGGTGGGATTTATTGGTTGAAGTTCCTTCATGACTATTGAAGGAAAATCTCCCTGCAGACAGGTAGATCTCCTCTTGAGAGCTAGACTCTTAACTCTTAAGACAGAAGACGCTTAACATGGACACTGACTTCCTTTTAGATCTATATAAACTGATGTATGAGAAGGAAGGAGAAAAGAAGTACCTTTTACCGACGTTTGTCCCTGCACGCTCCGAGTTGAGCTCCAATATTTCGCTCCTCGATAATCCCTGTAGACAAACAATAGTACAACCACTTCCTGCTCTATTGACATTAGCTTGAAAATAGATCTATCTATTAGAGACAAGTTCATGTGAGATCAAACGCAAACTAGAAATAAACATGCCAAGTGTGTCATATTAATGAGAACAATGATGGAAGTAACTTACAACCGTAGATGCGAGTGCAACAGCTTCGTCAAGTACCCTTTGTCTAACCCTTGCTCAAAAGATCCATAATCCGGATGACAACAACTTCATTGATTACTCTCCTCCAGTTAACTGAGTGTTTCCTATGAGATCATAGGTTTCATGCTTCTAATTCTTCCCCCCTTTTTCACCATGATAGAGCTTGTTTATATAGGTTTAGAGAGGCTTAACCTCTTGAGGTATCTTTAGGGTATGTTGAGGATTTTCCTCCTTGAGCCAGGGATGTTCCCTAAGATCATGGCTGGACCAGGAGTTCGAATTCAACTACTTTCCAAGATTGAAAATATCTTCTCCTTATTCTCCTCAATAGACCAACTCTTGCCTAGAATAGGCAGCGCTCCCTCAAAAGGGCCATCAAAGCGCTATAGCGCTCCCTAGTAGGCTTTAGGGGGGCGCCAACGCTCTTAAAATCAATAACGCTCCTCTTGCAAGGCTATTCAGTGCTACAACGCTCCCTAGTATTTTAGAGGGGAGCGTCAACGCTCCTAAGAGAGATATAGGGGAGTGCTCTCTTCTAAAACCCTAGATTCAGTGATTCTTCTAGGTGGAAAGAGGTACTGAACTTCAGTCAACCATTCCTCTTCCTTCAAATCAAGTGTTTGAGGCATTTTAAGTGTCTTCTTAATGTCATTATCAGTATGACATAGGCATCATGGAAGTATGATTCTTGACACTTGCGACACTTGCGAACAACATGTGACACTTAATAAAGCAAGTAATGTTGATGTGTAACAGATTGCCCCCCAAAGTATGAAGTTAGAAGATGAGAACTGATAACTGAAATGCTTTATAGAATTTCAAGCAAGGGTATAGATGCGGAGAACCTGACAGCAGTTGCACACAAACATCCAAAAAATATTATGACATGTTTCAAACCCAAGGCAGGCATACCTATGCTTGGGTGATCAAGACTTGCAAGATATGGCCGCCATAAAATACATTGCGGATCCATAATTTTATTGATAAAAAGGTATAGCCACCAAGGATACAATGTGGATCTATACTCTGATGACCTGAAGTAATGATAGCCACGAAGAATACACAGTGGATCTACGAGACGACAAGACATAGCCACGACCAATACAAGGTGGATCTATGTAACAATATACATGTCATTGTTCAAGAGAAACTCCTTCACAACCTTGTAAAAGTACATATCAGAGTGATCACTCAACCCAGGGTCTTCTTACCGATCCCGATGTAGTACGAATCTAACCATGTGAATAGATGTCCTAATGTCGAACATGGCAGAAACCACTTGATTATCGGTCAATGATGTAAACTGTTAACAAGCACGGGGGAGATCACCATTAATGCCAATGATTCCCAAGGTACTCTAGTACATTCCAACGAATGTGAATGGATGAGCTGGAGTCGAACATCTGTGGAATCATCCGATCAGAGGTCAATGGTGTAAACCTACCGTCGAACGTGAGGAGGCCTGCCATTGAGTCATGCAGGTCCCAAAGTACTAACAGGTTTCTAAGTCTAATTCCTGGATAATGTGTTGAAGTCGACAGGAATAGGCTCGTCGAAGGAGGGCCTTGATGTATCCCCCATCAATGACACGAAACAAACATAGAGATGTAATTAGTGGATCAAATGAACATGGATTGACACGGGTATTGAGACAAGATATTTGTGATGGCTGACTCATGAGATGGATACTTCCCTTGAACACTGAGGCATGAAAACAGAAACATGACATGGACCAAAACTTGATGATGAAGTGGATGCTGTGACTTATGTTGGGTGACCCAAAGAAGTGAAAGAAACTCAAAGGATTGGCTCAGTGCAGAGGTTCAGCGGATTATAATGTGTTCAAAAGACAAAGTGCCGTGTTCAAGGGCGACTTTACGAATTACTTGGTAATGTTCTCAAGAGACTGCTTGGCTTGTTTCTTTAAAATTTTCCCCCATCCAAATAGACGAGTACCTCTTTTTAATTTAACGAGCTCGAGGAGGGTAACACATGCTCAATATAACTCACCTTCGGTAAGTTCCTCTTCCTTTGTTTAACAAACTAGAAGAAGTAAGGGTTTGGTCCCATATGGGCCTGTCGATGTTTGTTTTAGCGAGTCCAAAGACAGAAAACTCAAAGGTTTTTCATGATTATAGAGTTTGGAAAAACACTTAAAAGAGAACTCTCTCAGTTCCTTTTTTGTACAGTTAGTCTCATGAGGCTGAAAAAGAGATAAACTACCACTCGAAAGGCGCCCTTTCGAACCTTTTAATGAGTGTGAAAGGAAGCAAGATCACTCGACGATCTTTTCATATTTAGAGAGTCTAAAAAGAGTTTAAAGGTGACTCTAGGGGGTTCCTTTTTCGTGTGTCCATGGGGGTCCGAAAAAGAGATAAAAGTCTACTTGGTGCGTTCTTATATTCTCGAGCTTGAGAAAAAACTAAGACTATGCTCATGGATGTGACGAGGTAAACAATCGATCAAAATTGCTTTGAAACCTGTAGTGTCAAAACTACAATCTAGAGGTTTAGTGAAGCTATTATATTGTCAAAGAAACCCACAAATAACTATACCTTATAAAAAATGGAGATTTATAAATAGTAATACAAGAAAAATCTTCATTTACCATTTCATTTTGCATAAGGATTTGTAGCAGTGGAGATTCTCATTTTGGAGGTGGATCTTGTTTTGCTTGATACYGGAGCTACGGTTGACCATTTCTCTCGCTGTTTGGACCAGGTAGATATTCATTTCCTCCTCTTTCAATTACATGGTCTAAAATTTGTTTTCACAGCAATATTTAAATAAGAAAATGAAGCCCTAGGTCATCCCAAAAAAGATCAAATTGGCCTCTATTGAAAACGGTGGGAAAAAGACCTTTGTTTACAAAAACGTTTCTAGAGGGTGATAGAATAGATGCCAACGCATTGATACTCATGTAGATAGGTCATTTTTGTCAAAGAATCCATAAGAAACTCAAAAAAAATGCCCACGCAGCCATTATGAAAATCATTTTAATTTAAAACATTTTTATCGCTGCGTAGTGATTATTGAGTAATAAAAGGAGGGTGTGGTCCTTTTTAAATAGTATGGGTAATAGATTTCAAGTTTTTAAATTATTTAAGAAATTTCCGAAAAATTGAATGATGAAATTCTTTGTTTTTTTTTGTTTGTAGGTGATTTCGGCAATGACCATGATTGAGTGGAAGGAATGAGAGCATGAGCTCGATGATTTGGCTGCTTTGTGGAGTCCTCGTATGTGGGCCGCGTTGAGATTTTGTGGCCTTATGAAATTCTTCAAGCTACAAAAGATGAAGAAAGAGATCCTTCTGCTTGAACACATAATTATCTTGTGGGATGTTGCATAGAAGGGGTTTCGGATCGGAACACAGCTTCTCACCATCGAGTTGGAAGATGTATACTTCCTGACTGGACTCTCGAAAAGAGGGGATCCTATAGATTTTTTCAGACAGAGGGAACTTCCTGAGAAAGTGGGTGTGTACCTGACACGTCACTGTGTCCCAGGAGCAGGACTGGTGGGGGGTAGAATCCCCATCAAGGATATCAGAGAGTTACCCCTTCAATCCATTTTGTTTGCCATCACAAGTGTGACGGGAAGCGCTAGCACGCATCTGACGTCGAGATCACAGATAGCTTATGGCATACAGTGTTTGGAGCCAACACTGTTTAACTGAAGTGCAGGGTTTCTTCGGAACGTGAAGGAAGAGGTTTCAAGGTCTAGGATGGGGCAGAAACAATTTAGATACAGTTCTTTCTTGGTCTCGTTCTTCTTAGAGTGCATCCCCCAGATGTAGCCTCAGATTGCATTGGTGGTATGACCAGTGGGAGAACTATGGATGGAACGGTGGACTAGTATGTCTCCGAGACTAGTGGCAGAGTCAGAGTTTCGTTTCACCGGTGACTTCTTCGCTTGGCTGAGACACCAATATCTTTGGATATAAGACTTCCCATATGTCGAGGTGTACATTCGCTGGAACATGGATTTGATTCTACCAGCAGGGAAATATTGGGATGCGTCGGGTGAGAGACTAAACAACACCGTGTCTAGTGTTTTTTGTTTTAAGTTTTTTAACATATGTATATTTTTTTTTGGGGTACGTAGAAGAGTTTTTAATGGATGTATTGTTTTCAACATGCAAACAAGGGAGTAGTGCACCCGACTGAGATACCAGTACCAGGATGTCGTGGGGGTGCTCAGGTAGCAGTAGATACAGGGGCACCAATGATAGGTCTCCGGGAGGTAGAAAGAAACCTTCAAGGCCTTACGATGGGCATTCCTCCTCTACAGAGGAGAGAAGTGCCTTTACATCTACAGAGACACACTGTGGGGGTGCCAGAGAATGTTAATTCTCTACTGAGATGAGTAGTGCGCGCAATGATATGTTACTCTCATCATAATGCAGTGCAGAGAGATTAAAGTCTCTCTGGTGATTATATATTTTGTATGACGTGTCGGACAATGTTGTATGGGTGTGAAGACCCAAAATTTTGCTCTTCCAAATACTTTTTTGATGTAATCAAAACATTTTCAGTCACGCTATGTATATATATATATATAGTTCCGAGTTTTTACAGTGCCAAAAGATTTGTAAATGATGATGTCTTTAATGTGATGTGTTTTAATTTACATGTGATGTACAATTTGTTTTCCTTCATGAAACCTTATCTATGGGTGAGATACCGATCCATGATGTAATTAGCTAACAAATCCGAAACACTGTTGAGTTCTCTTGGAATATGTCTGTATTCAATGTAATCAAACATTCGTTCAAGACGACGAACTTGTAGGTGGAGACGTAGAAGGATAGGATTACGAATAGCATAGATACGATTGAGTTGATAGACCACGAGTTGGGAGTCTAAGTTAACAATGATACGAGAGATACCTAGGGAGGAGGCTTGGGTCAAAATTCCGATGACAACATGATATTCTGCCATGTTATTAGTCATTGGTCCTAAGCAAATACCTCCTGAACTCACCACCTCATCAAATTGGTAAATGACCCATGCTGCCAAAGCAATGTTCCGGGTGTGTCAACTAGCTCCATCCGAAAACCCAAAAAATATAGGAAAGGAAGACGACATCTACGCATGAAAACACAAGGCACATTTATGAGTGGAAAAGGTAAAGACTCGAGCATGCGAAAGAAACAGACACACCAAACTAAAATACAATAATTTACAATGTACACATGCTAGGTGATCTAGGCATAGTACTTTTTAAGGTAAAGCCCGTTCTGGGGCTCTCCTAGGGAAATTCCATCATAATCGACTAACTCGTAGGCACCTCTGTGTAGAACACGTTTCACAATGTAAGGGCCATGCCAGAGAGGTTCTAACTTACCTGTCCCTAGTTTTTCATGAGCCTGGTCATAGATGAGGACTAAGTCTCCTTCTGCAAAAGTCCGAGGATTGACAGATTTCTTGTATTGAGTTTTTATCCATTTCTGATGTGCCTCATTAACTAGAGAGGCATCACGAAGTGTTTCATCCAGTTTGGTCAGATATAAGAAACGTTCTTCTTCGACAGAAGTATGGGGTAGGAGTTCTACTTTAAGTTTTAGAGATGGAATCTCACACTCGATTGGTAAAACGGCTTCGATGCCATACACTAACTGGAAAGGAGTGAACCCAGTTGTGGTTTTCACGGAAGTACGGTAAGCCCAGAGAGGGGAGAAAAGTTGTAGATGCCAGGATGTCTTATTTTCCCCTACCATGCGTTGAATCATGGTTTTGAGGACCTTGTTGATGGCTTCAACTTTATCGTTGGCCTGAGGATAGTATGGGGATGAGTTTTCATGGCGAAAACCCAGCTTGGCATGCAATTCACTCATCATCTGGTTCTTAAAGTGTGAACCGTGATCGGTGACAATAGTGCGTGGTACACCAAAATGAGTTATGATGTGGTTTAAAAAAAAAAGAGTTGTAGTATGACCATCGTTCAGAAAGGTAGGCATAGCCTCAACCCATTTGGTAAAGTATTCGATGACGATGATTATATAACCATGCCCCCCGATTGAGGTAGGCTTACATTGCATAAAATCAATACCCCACTTGCTGAAGGGGCCAATGGTGATAACAGGGTGTAGCGTAGTAGGGTGGGTGCGTGCCTTGTTGTTAAAAACTTGGCAGGGTGGGAATTTTTTGACTGCCTCAATACAATCTTTGAAAATCGAGGGCCAAAAATAGTCGTCACGTAGAATTTTGTGTGCTGTGGCCATCCCAGAAAGGTGACTGCCACAGGCTCCAAGGTGACATTCATTCATAACGCATTCGGCCTCTGCATGAATCAAACATCATCGAAGGATAGTATCAATACCACGACGATACAAGGTGTCGCTGACGATAAGATAATGGCGAGAATGGTGGTGAATACGTCGATGCTCTTCACAGGAAGTGTTAGGTTGAAAGAATTGGGTTTGGAGATAAAGGAGGATGTCTCCATACCAAGGATCAGAGGTGCTGATGAGGAAAAGAGTTTCGTCAGGGAGAGAATATCTAGGTTCGATATCTTTGTCAGCATGGGGGAGATCGCAGATAAGCTCCGCAAACACCAGGGACTTTTTGGCTTTGGACTTCACAAATTCAAGATTGAATTCCTGAAGGATGACGATCCATTTAGAGTATTTTCCCCCGAGCACTTGACGTGTCAAGACGTGGTACATGGGGTTTGAGTTTGTGATCACAGTGGTGGTGCATAGTAGGATGTAGTGGCGAAATCTCTGGACAGCGATGACGACTACCAGAGCCAGTTTTTCTACATGTGAATATCAGAGTTCGGGTCCAGATAGACTCTTGCTCAGGTAATAGATCACATGTTCCTCACCGCTGGGGTCCTCCTGAACTAATACCATTGCAATAGTGGAAGTGGAGGCAGCTAAGTAAAGGATGTAGTCCTTTGTATACTCTGGATGGTGCAACAAAGGTGCGTGAGTCAAGGCATGCTTGAGAGCGTCAAATGATCATTGAGCGATGTCATCTGAGATGAAAGGGGTGTTTTTCTGCAATAATCGCATGAATCCTTTAGTTATCTCAGCGTAGTTACAAATGAAACGGCGAACGAAATTTTCTTTTCCTTGCAAACTCTGGAGTTGGGTCAAACTAGTAGGTCGGGGTAAGGCCATAATAGCCTTAATCTTTAAGGGATCCACCCAAATCTCGTCTTTAGAGACAACGAAAATGAGGATTCGACCGGATTCGATAGCAAAAATACACTTATGTGGGTTCAAGCGGATACGGTAAAACCAATATCGAAGAAAAATAGCCCATAAGTGATCAACATGATCTGATCAATTGGATAAGTGGGCAGGTAAGTTGTCTAGGTAAGGTTCTGCAATATGCTTGATATCATGGAAAACGTATGACATGGCCCGCTGGAAAGTAGCACCAGCATTTTTGAGACCAAAAGGTAGCTTGTGATAGGATAAAGTTCCCCATGGGCAGATAAAGGCTATCTTATGTTGATCAACAGGTAAAATTTCAATCTGGTTATACCTGGAGAAACCATCCATGAAAGAGAAGATTACGCTCCCAGCGCAATTATCAATGATTTGGTCGATGAAGGGCATAGGGTAGTTGTCCTTCGGACAATCCTTATTGAGGTCCCGATAATCAACACAGACACGAATGGTCCCCTGTTTCTTGGAAACCAGAACAAGGTTGGAGACCCATTCTGTCAAAGGGATAGGATAGATAAAGCTAGATTTTAAAAGTTTCTCAACTTCTTCCTTTATGGCTGTGATTTTCTTGGGATGAACTAGACGGAGTTTTTGTCGAATAGGTTTCACACCTAGGTAAGTCTTGATTTCATGCACGACGATCGAGGGGTCGATTCCTGGCATTTCTTCGTAGCTCCAAGCGAAGACATCGCATAATTCTTTAAACATAACAGTGTAAGATACCACTTCTTCGGGTTTGCAATTAGCACCAAGGTTAATGTTTTCCACAATGCCTTCTTTGATCGAAATATAAATAACGATCGTAGTAGAGATATTACCCATATTCCCCTCAGAAAGAGTATCTTGTGTGAGGATGGGATATTGTGGAGAATGGGTAACATCAGGAAGGAAGACAGAGTGTATGTATTTTTGAATTTCTTCTAGAGGCAGAAGAAAAGAGGATCGGTGATGGTTATCATCCCAAGGTACGTCGTCGATACTAAGCATTTCCATTATGGATTCATCGGAAGGAAAAATGTGGGAAATGTAATCGATTGCAGATGATAGGGAATCCAACCATGATGACATCAAGTAGTCATCTGGTGCCAATAGACGGGGGTCGTTCGGGGAGGGAGAGGCATATTGAATAGCCATGTACGCGGCCTCGGCTGGGCTAAGTGGCATGGTGTCATCGAGCACATCGAATTCCATAGGACTAGGTACAATCCAAGGGTCAGATGATTCCAAAGATTGATAAGCCATAGTCGAAATCATATTGACGGTGGCAATATGATGTGTGGTGGGTAGAAGTGGTGTAGGGAAAGTACCCATAAGGCTAGAATATTTCAACAAGCCAACACCAACGCTTTCATATGTAACTTTGTGGTCTCCCAAAAAAAGAATGTTGTTGGTAACGAGGGGGGCACGAGCATCGGGTGTACAAAAATCTAGTTGGTCGATAGTGACAATTTTACCTTGATGGGGAAATTGTACACATCGAAACATGGACGAGGTGACAACAGTCATAGCATAAAACCAACTTCTTCTGAGTAGTAGGTTGTAATCGAGGGGGGCATTGACCACCTCAACATCAACAGTAACAGTTTTGCTGCCCAACTGAACGGCTAAGGATTGCAAAAGTCTGTGAGGATGAAAACCTCTCCCATCGAAAGTGCGTAACATCGTAGGGGATTTGTTAAGGGTGGGTGATTTCAAGCCTTTCCAACAAGCCAAAGACATGACACAAGTAGAGGCTCCCTCATCCAAGATAGTTCGGTGGATTTGTTGATTGTGAACAACACATCGATTTGAAAAGCTAGTTGGTGGGAGAGTCGAGGTTGATGATCATCTAGATTAAGCGTGAGGTTATTAGATGACTCAGGATTGAAAGCATCGATGGCAGCCAAGAGCATTCTACGTTGACTGGGACAATGTTGTAGAACTTCCAAAGCAGACATAGCACACGGTACTTGAGCCAAATATTCAACGATGTTGTAGTTTTGGGCAGCCTGTGAACTAGGATTAAAGGTAGATTTCCAGATAGTGCTCTTAGGAGGGTGTAAGATAGAGTCAAACAAAGGTTTCTTGATCTGAAGTGGCCCGGACGGAGGGCTAGCAGATGGAGGACTAACGGAAGATGGTAATGGGTCCGGTAAGGAACCGTTAGTGGGCTTCGGCTTATCAGGTTTAATCGGTGTGTCATATGTCGTAGTGTGAGTGGTCAGATTAATCCCATTAAACATATAAATGTGGGCACTTGTCGAGGCCTCATCATGGGATTGGTTGGAACTGCCCCCTGGAGTGGGGGTTTGAGCAACCAAAGATTGTTGTTGTGGAAAAGGCTGGGTAAGCACAGCGGGTTGTGAATTTCCCTTAAAGAGCTTGGCCACTTCATCGCGATGTGGATAGTCTTGGGTGTAGTGATCATCACCACAAATGAGACATGGGAATTTTGGTTTCCGTTGTGGTTGTTTTCTGGCAATAGGGGTTTGAGGTTGATTTTTTGGTTGTTAATTATTGTTGTTTTTCTTTGGTTTATTTCTTTCTTTCTTCTTGCCTCCCGATTGTTGTGAAGGGGTCGATTGGACCGTATTCACCTCAGAGACCTGAGTTTGAGGGGAGGTAGAAGAGGGTGTGGTTCAACTGGGAGTAGATGTCGAAACAGATCGCTAGGTTGCTCCAGTCGACTGGGAAGTAGATTGGGTTTTGGCGGAGCCAATGACTCCATCTGCGTGTGAGGTAGATGATGGTTTGGATGGGTCAGTAGTGGCATGGGTAGCATTTGGTATCAATTCGTACAGAGTAACAGATTGTGAATAAACCAAATCTAAGTACTGAGCTCGAGAAATGGCTTCTTCCTCGGTGACTACGCCACCCATAGCAAGATCACGAGCGATCTGGGGTAACAGTGATTTAGTGAACCATTCTGCTAATAATTGGTCAGGAATGACCGCTTTGATTAACCTTCGTCGTCGTCTCCATTCATGGATATGATCGGAGATATGTATAGAGGTTGTCTGACGAAGGGAGGTCAATAGTTCAATACCCATCTCGTATCGAATGGGTAGTTGGAAGTGTGTGAGGAAGGACATGGCAAGGGAGCTGAAAATGTGAAAAGAAGCACGCGGTAGTTCAATATACCACTTTGCTGCAGAACCCGTAAGCATTCGTTGGAAAAGACGTAAATGTATAGAACCGTCCATGAGGGATTTCGATGAACACCACAAATGGAAAGCCATCACATGGTTGTTTGGGTCTTCCCCGAACTTTCCATTGAATTTTGGAATATTAGAATGAAGTTTAGCTGGAATGGCTAGCCAAACCGGAGAATGAAAAATAGGATCATTCGTTAACTGAGACAAGTCTGGGAGGTCCAGAGTTGCTAGGAAAGGTAATTGTCGGTTAACCTGCGGGTAATACTAGTGTGGCATAGGAACACCAGTAGGACCATACACTGGGTTTGGCGGATAATTGTAACCAATGGGTCCTCTTGTATAAGGTTGGTGTTGACCAGGGTACACAGGATTTGAGGGGGTTCGAGAAACATGTACGAGCGTAGGATAACCGGATGGGTTTTGAGGATTATAAGCCAGATTTGGCATTTGTCCATAAGGAGGATATAGATGGGTCCTTTGAGGGGCAAGAGGTTGTTGTGGAGCCTAAGGATTTTGTCCCCCCGAGAACTGTGGGTTCCCTAGAAAAGGGATATTCCACGGATTGGGTGTGGTAGACACATTTTGTCCATATGGTTGATGGTAGGCTCTGGATTGAGTTTTCCCTCCAGCTTGATGGTGCCCTCCAAATGGAAGTTGTCCTCCGGTGGGAGGATTCCCCCCAGCTTGAGGTGGAGTTCCTAGAATTTGGGAACCAGACATAAACGACTGATCGGTGCTGCTTAACAGGTTAAATCCACCAAGACCGGTCCCTCCGGGCTGTTGTATAGGTATAGAACTTCCAGGCATGCCTTGGGTAGTAGTGACAATGGAAGAATTCAGTTCTCTGTACCCAAAAAGGAGTGATGATGAAGATCTAGGTGTTAGTGGTGTGCTAATTGCAGCTTGGCTAACCACCACATTACCAACGGGAATAGTCGGAACGTGAGGGACCATTGTAGAGTGAGCCGTTTGGAGGGAAAAAGTGGACCTTGGGCCGACGGACGATGTGTTCGAATCGAAAGACGGTGTAGCTGAAAAAATGGTAGTATCGGTAAAATGGTTTAAGGGTACGATGTAGGTAATAGGCACGTCAACACCTATTCTTGTTCCATAAAGATCCTGCACCATGCACGGTGGACTTCGAACAATGTCTGCAGTCCAAAAGGGGTCGTAGACTAGAGGGTTTGAATGAGACCCAGTCGGAACGTCAGAAGGATTGATGACGATGAATTCACCGACTGAATTCCATTGGAGAACACATCTCTCATATCCCTCAGGAATGCGGAAAGCCTCCAGAGACTCTGAAACAATTCGAAAATTCTCTAAAGGGGTGGGAACTTCTTCTTGGGAGGTTATAGTGTCATGAACCTCACTCTGTTGAGGAGATTCCTCCATAGAATGAGGGGGTAAAGGGGTATTCCCTTCCATATTTTCTGGAGGAAGTCCCTGTAGCCTCCGCGAATGGCATGGAGGGTCAATGTTGGCAAAAAAGAGTCGGCGAAAAAAATCTATGGCCAACTACCGAAAAGAAGCAGCATACACTAATAGAATCTAGGAATCACAACCAAGCAAACAAATTATTCTCTCGATGACCGTGCTAGTTGGTGATGAAATACAACGTCGCATGATCAAGTCAAGAAGGGGTGGGGATATGGTGGAACAATTACAATGGCGACCTGCTTAACGAACTTTCACCTTGGTGCAAGCTTCCACGCAGTAATTGTGAATTTACCCTCCAAGGAGCCTGAGTGAGTTTGACCAATGTCTTCTCCAGGTACATTGAGACTTCCCTTCACTGTCACGTTGTGTAAGACCCTAAAGATTATGGCCACTAAGGTTACCAATTCGCAGTCATCCCCTGGGCGGGTACAGTCGACAGTCCAGTCCGAACGTACGGGTAGGGTATCTAGCTCGAAATAAACTTGAAAGGCTTCCACTCAACATTGTGGGTATACCTTTAAGTGATCCCCATAATACGATCTGACTACTACAATCAATCAAACCACGGAGGGATAATCTCCGTAGATTTCCTGAGTGCGACCTCGTGCGTAACCCTTGTGTGAGAGGGTGATCCCAGGCAGACTTATATGACAATTGGATTTGACTCTCCCTAGATCTGTATGCTAATGTTTGTTTTGGAAACTTTGGAGAGTTATGCTCATATCCTAATCCAAAGTACTAATCCTAGTCTACTATTGGTGGAGGATCCTAGAAGAAAATGTTCTAGATAGTTTTTAATTAGCGTTCATTTTATAGATGTTCTTTACTCAAAAGGGGTGCATAAAAGTGAAACTGATGGAATGATGACTCAATCCCCAAAAGTGCATCAAATATGATAAGAATTCATTTCTTTTCGATGAATTTCTATTTAAGGGAGAGAGAGAGAGCTATTTTCACTAACAAACACTAAGAAGGAATGTCCTCAAACAATTTTTTTAATCAAATCCAGTGTGGTGCTAAAACTTTTTGGAAATGCCTTCTAATATGAAAATCAATTATGAAGATGTCTCTTTATTGTTTGTGTGCGAATAATGATTAATCCAAAATGACACTTCTCCTGCCAGTTAACCTTTTGAATCAAGGAAACTCAGACAAGCATAAGCAGGTTTCGTACAAACAATACACCCTCTTGCTGTGATCGAAAACAAGAAGCAAAAAAGAAACCAAAGAAAACAAAGAATTTCACACAAAAGAGAGATGTTGAAGAACAATGACCTCAAAAAAAACCAAATGAAGAGATTTGTAGGCTTCTGATGTCCTTCACCAGAGTTTCTTTCTCAGTCAAAAAGGAGAGAAAAAAAACAGTGCATTGATTTCAAACTCCCAACAACAGAAAAACTCAAAAAATAAATGAAGAAGGCCACAAAATCTAAACAACAAGGTATTTGTTCCTTATAAGGAAGGATGTCAAAGTTCAGTGGGAAGAAGCAATGACTCACAGAGAGGCTCAACAAGTGAAACACAGGGACTGGACCTTGAAAAAGCAATTCTGGAAAGGTTTTTTGCCAAAAGAGAGTTGGCGCTCTGGTGTAAAGGGCACCAGGCATTATAGCGCTCTGTCTAAAGGCACTAGGGAGTGTTGGCACTCTGTTAACACAGCCACAGGGGCGCCAGGCTTAAAAATCTCATGAAAACGTCCAAAAATTCAAAATTTCAGTTGAATTTTGGCAATCAAGCTGAGTGAGATGGGGTAAGGAGTCAATCAACACATGAAATCAAGAAAAAAGGGGTGAACAAGGTCTGAAAACAATCAAAGGGTAAGACAAGGTCTATGAGGAAAAATCAAAACCAAAAGTTTCGATTCGATACTCCCCAGTGGATTCGCCAGTTTTTGTTGAAGGAAAATCTCCCTGCGGACAGGTAGATCTCCTCTTGAGAGATAGACTCTTAAATCTTAAGAAAAAATACGCTTAACATGGACACTGAATTCCTTTTATATCTATATAAATTGATGTATGAGAAGGAAGGAGAAAAGAAGTACCTTTTTACCGGCGTTTGTCCCTACACGCTCCGAGTTGAGCTCCAATATTTCGCTCCTCGATAATCCCTGTAGACAAACAATAGTAAAACCACTTCCTACTCTACTGAAATTAGCTTGAAAATAGACCTATCTATTAGAGACAAGTTCATGTGAGATCAAACACAAACTAGAAAGAAACAAGCCAAGCGTGTCATATTAATGAGAACAATGACAAAAGTAACTTACAATCGTAGATGCGAGTGCAACAGCTTTGTCAAGTCCCCTTTGTCTAACCCTTGCTCAAAATATCCACGATCCGGATGACAACAACTTCACTGATTACTCTCCTCCAGTTCACTGAGTGTTTCCTATGAGATCATAGGTTTCGTGCTTCTAATTCTTCCCCCCTTTTTCACCATGATAGAGCCTGTTTATATAGGTTTAGAGAGGCTTAACCTCTTGAGGTATCTTTAGGGTAGGTTGAGGATTTTCCTCCTTGAGCCATGGATCTTCCCTAAGATCATGGATGGACCAGGAGTTTGAATTCAACTGCTTTCCAAGATTGAAAAGATCTTCTTCTTATTGTCCTCAACAGACCAACTCCTGCCCAGAATAGGCAGCGCTCCCTCAAAAGGGCCATCAGAGCGCTATAACTCTCCCTAGTAGGCTTTAGGGGGGCACCAACACTCTTAAAATCAATATCACTCCTATTGCAAGTCTATTCAGTGCTACAATGCTCCCTAGCAGTTTAGAGGGGAGCGCCAGGGCTCCTAAGAGAGATATAGGGGAGCGCTCTCTTCTAAAACCCTAGATTAAGTGATTCTTCTAGGTGGCAAGAGGTACTTAACTTTAGTCAACCATTCCTCTTCCTTCAAATCAAGTGTTTGAGGCATTTTAAGTGTCTTCTTAATGTCGTTATTAGTATGACATATGCATCATGGCAGTATGCTTCTTGACACTTGCGACACTTGCGAGCAACATGCGACACTTATCAAAGCGAGTAATGTTGATGTGTAACAATGACTTGTCATGTTTAAGATTACTGATCTAGATTTAAATGAAAGGAACCCACTATGATACCAATTGTTGGAAATATAACTGAGAGGGGCGGTGAATCAATTATATATATATATATATATATATATATATATATATATAATCTTGAAACTTTTCCCCTTTTTTAATTTTTTTTTTCTAGATTATTAGTTAATATGTTGCTGAAAACTTAACATGCATAGATATATAATGATCAATCAAATAGAATACATAGAGACAATGATTTTCATGACGAAACCCATAAAGGGTGAAAACCTCTTCTTATTAGGATGTCAATCAAGATCCAACTTTCATGTACATCAGAGTCTTTGAACTCCAACTGAAATATAAGGCTACAACCTCTAATAGCAAGCTACAACTTGTAGAGAGTGCCAAGTCTCATATTTCTCTAGCACCAACTAGATGGAAGCACCAACTCCCATATTTCTTCTAGCATCAACTATAATTTAGAGGACTACAATCCTCCCTAGCACCACCCTACCATCTTGATTGATTCTTTAAAAACATTTACTTACTTTCTTTGTATCTGATATGGTTTGTTATAGCTCCAAGTCTCCTCTACCTTCTTCATCTTCTATCCTCTATTCTATTTCTGCCTCTTTCTACTTCCATTCTTTTCTCTCTTTCCTCCAGTGCACGACTACTACTATTCAACTTCTCTTCTACCTTTCTATGCTCTTTGCTGCCTTTGCATCCTATACACTACGTCTCTAATCTCCACTTCAGGTATTTCTCTTCGTCTCTACCTACCCACATGAATCATGATCGAATTCACACCCCCTGTTCTCTGTTCTACATTTCTTTCCCACGTCGAGTTCTCTACCTGATCATCATCACAACTCTTCATCTTCTGTGGTTATGTTGTATCTGTTCATCATCAGTGGTATTTATCCAAAGATTCTTTGGCTTCTCTGGTGGTCGAAACTCTTCATCTTCTCTATCATTTACAATCAGTCAATTATGGCTTCTTTGGCTTCTAAGACCCTTCCTTGACATGACCACTGATGGTGACCAAACGCCTATTCAAAAGGTTCTTCACGTTATTGGTATAGCGAGTGGTAGTTCCCTTTTTTTGATATGACCTTGGGCGATTAACTTCACACGACTATGCGATTTTGAGCGCAATATATCTTCTTGTTAGCCCACTATTGCATGTGACCTCAAGATACGTTCTTGTGTAAGCGAACGATTGCGGATGTGTCCAATAGAGGTTTGGAATTAACCACTTTTCTCCCCGCAATTTACCTACAGCTGCCATGTACCCTTTCTCTGATACTATGGTTTCAATTGTGGCCTGCCCTCAAAAAATTAACTTCCGAGCAACTTCTGATCCTACAATCAGGCATGATCATTGATCTCATGGTCTCTGACATATTCCCTTAATCAACGACTCATATATCTTGTCTTTTACTGCCTTCTTTCCTCCATCCACGTGCAATTCTTAGTCTCAACGACCAAGTGACATGTGGATCTCCAAACCAACGGACACGATCGATTTCGACTTTCAGGCTTCGGGAGTGTCGATTATAAGACTCCACTTTCTCCTATAGAATTTCACTTGGAGTCCATGATCCAATGTCATGTGTCCCTTTTGGATCGACGGTCACAATCACTTCGGGTATTCGGGGTTCAAAAATCTCGACTTTCCAACCTTTCCTCCTTCCTTTGATTTTATCGGGAGTTAGAAATTGACTCACGCATGTCTCTTAGAATCAGACGGCTAAGATTGAATTCGGTTTTTTGGGGTTTAGGAGTCTCAATTCTCTAGTTTCTTTGCTCGCATTTCCTGAAGTGTTTTTCCCAAACTGCACAGATTTCTCCACGCGTCCTTCTGGAAATCGACGGTCTGGATCTTCTTCGGGTATTCGACATTCGAGACTTCGAGACTTTAGGCTAATCATTGGTGGTAAAACTTCCTGGAGTATAAATCCCGGAGTGACATCACTTACTTACATCACTTGATGACGTATCATGATCCTATTAGTTGCCACGTGTCACTCGGATTTGTGGTTTGCACATACTTGAAATGCTGTATCAACTTGACACCTGTCATTATCTGATTTCTCCACGTGTCCTTGCTGACATAGGCTTGATGACGTGGATCCTCATACACTTTGGGACTTCGGTCTTTAGGACTTCGGGTATTTCAACTTTTGAAGTCACCCATTCTTCTGAAGTGAGAATCCCCGAACAGTAACCTCTTTGCAACTTTTAGTCCTGAACTAAATGTTGTTCGTTAATAATGTTCTTAGATTGACGGCTCAATATTTATATGATTCTTATTTTCTAGCTTATCCTGTCCTTCCACTTTAAAATGATTTGACGGTTATCATTTACTCCGACTCTCCGGCTCTCTAGACATCGGGTTTTTCAAGTCTCAAACTAAAGAATCCTCGAAGTGATTTGCTCCAGATTTGTGGATCGTGTGCCACCTGTCAGTCTTGATGATGGATGGTCCATGCTTACTTCGATACTTTGGGACTTTGACAAGTCCGATCTCCTATGCTCATCCAATGTCTTAACCTTCGTTCATTTATTTTTGGATCCAACGAATGTTGATCCTCGATGCTCAGATCCAATGGATCATATTTGTACTTCTCCTCTACACTTCCTATGGTCACTGGACGTTGATCTAACGATCATCGGGTATCCAGGATTGGTGATCCAATGTCCATTGTCATTCTTCCTTTTGAGCTTTCTGATCTCTCTGAATTAGAATGTTTTCTATGTGTTCAAAGGTCTCGACCTTTGCTCCTCCTGCAAGTCTGTTTATTGGACCTCAAATGCACTTCTGGAAAGTACAAAGCGATATCTCTTCTGAGATTTCATCTCATAATACTTTTCGGTCCTCCTCCTTTTCTTACGCTTCCTTCTTCTTTGCCTTTTGTTCTTGCCATCAATGAAAAACACACTCTTCCTATAAACATGGAAACATTCCATGGATAAGGTTTTTTAAAATGGTGCTAACTCAAAAAATGGTTTGAATTTTGCAGGATAAGGAGAGAAAGAGAGCATGAAGAGGTGGATGTTTTAGTGGAGAGATATCCAGGGGCCCAGATGGATTTAAAAAGATGTGGGCTATATACATTTTGGGCTCTCAAAGGTATGAGGTCTCAAGTGAGACTGCTTCAACTGCTAGTGAACTACTGTGATCTAGATACTGAGACCTTCAACCTTGATGGACAACCATTGAGGATTGAAGTTGAGGACATATACTTCTTGACAAGATTTTCGCATCAGGGTGAGGTGGTCAGCCTCAAATCTTGAAGAGTTGGGAGTGGCATGAACATAGAGGATTACATAGCCACTCATTGCATTGTAGGGATCGAGAAGCTAGGGAGCCAAATCCTGATCAGATCGATAAAAAATATGAGTCTTAAGAGTGTTGTCCTACTGTTGAAATGGATCACACGATTGACCTCTTTGCACCAGGAATCGAGGCCACTTATTTTCTATTCAGTGGAGTGCTTGCAACCCACATTTTATGACTGGTGCACCTCACTACTGGAAAACATGAAGAGCCATCCGACAGAATGAAAATTGGGTAGAAAGTGTAACTTCAGGTTCACGTCTATCCTATGTAGTTTTTTCATTAAGCGAGTTCTAGGCTTGGGCCCTAGAGTTGAGATTGTTCCACATGGAACTTGCGATCAAGCCATGGCACGATGGACCGAGGTTATGAGGTGACAGGGAGGTGGTAGGGTGTCAACACCATACAATGACAAGTTTTTCTTCTGGTGGAGTTGGTAGGTGATGGCTCTAGAGGACTAACCTTATGCAGGGATCGACTTCATAGGATATCTAGACATGCTGTTACCACCAAGTTCCACCTACGAAGACATAGGTATGCTAAAGTTTTTGAATATTTAATTTTTTTTTGTATTTTTATATAAGAAAACAAAAATATTTTTGGATGATGTCAAGTACTAATTAAACATGTATGTGATCCAGACGTGGGTCCACAATGGCCAGAAATACTTCCATGACATCAAAGGAGGCACCGGGGGGGGATGATACAATGGGAGGGGATGTTGATAGAGTGCTTCAAAATATGCAAGGAAACCTGTCTCATTTGACGCAGAGGATTTCCATGGCTTAAGTAGAGGATTTGTCGAAGGCGATGCAGTGATAGTGTTGATACTGAGAGGCAGGTGAATCAGTATCAAGTACAATTTAAAACCTTTTTCAACTTATAATTAAGCGATTCAACTATATCCAATGAGCAATGAATAATAGTATAAGAGTTACACCAATACACCACAATACACCATGCACAATATATGAGAAATAATCAATAGTTATTGTTCAAGGGAAGTAATGACTTCCAAAGGTAGCTACAACTTCCAAATGTAAAGGGAGGGATAAAACTCCAAGAGGAAGATGAAATCCTCCAATATCAAGAGATAGTTGAACTCTCTATACTTGCCCCTTCCTTCCACCCAATAATATATGAGAGATAATAAAACTTTACATTAAATCATCACCATCAACCAATCATCCCATAGAACCTGATCATTCTTACTGAGACTTCTTCAATTTCTTCAATTCTTAGAGTACTATGATCCTGTATATAATATTAATCAATGTATTCTCTGAAACTCCTCCAAGTTTCACTCCTTGAATCCTCCCCAAAAAGAAGTTATAGAAAGAATGGTAGACTTTATTCAATTCTGGTCTATTCAGGAGACCGAACTTGTACAGAATGCCCCGTGATCMATATTTAACATCCGATTCTGAAACTTGTGCACAAGAAACTATAGCTCATACTATTTCCAATTAAATTTGTCCCACGTCATTTGGATTCTCTATGAATAATTTATGACTGTTTTACCCGGAACACCTGTTTATTGACTAGCTTCAGGACTGGTCACAGACCCTATCTTCTACAGAGTGTGTCTCCATAATTATAGTGAATCAAGAGCTGAAATTTTTACCAGAGTTACCTTGACATGTATTCTCAATACCATAGTGATTTGACCATATGAATCGTTCTATAAAACAAGTTATATAAAAAATGGTAAGATGACCTAAAAATAACATACGTTAGAACACATCACCAAAAGACTTCATCCTCCCTTGAAATCCGACCTTCTTTACTTCTTATTTTCTCTGAAATTTGACTTGTATAAAAATGAATGTATAATGATGTTTATTTATACCATTTATGTCACTTCATTTTAACATTAGGTTTGACCTGACACTTTCTTATTTTGTAATTCCTTTCTTTAATTATCTTCAGGGCCTACATGTACTTCCTTCTTCAATTCACTTTGTCATCTTCAAAAATTCATTTCTCCTCAACCATGAGGATCCACATGATGTGCCACATACCACTGGAAACAACATTATGTATAATATCCATTCATGGGTGTTGTATATGCATGTGCATTGTCCTTCATGTCCAAATACCTTTATCAATCTTGTGGTCCAAAACCCATGACTAGGGTTGACGTCAATGACAACAACCAATCTTCCAACAATCTCCCCCTTTGTCATTGATGGCAACACTCATGCTCCCCCTATCATCATGATCCCAATTTATCTCCCCCTTTGACATCAATGGCAAAGGTTAGGGCTGCTCCCCCTGAGTTTAATGGAAAAATGTAGCTCTCTTCTTTGGGGCTACTCCCCATGAACATGTGGCACTCAATAATACTTCATCCTTATTTTTGGTCTTTGAGACTTTTTCTTCCTTAGAATCCTTTTGTGTGGCTTCTTTCTTCTCTCTCTTCTTCATGTCTAGGATGTATATTTTTGTTGGTCTTCTTGTTTCAGTTGCAACCAATCTTCCTGAGTTATTTTCTCTGATTTTACATTTTCGGGAATCAAACGTAAGAGTGTATCCTTGATCTCACATTTTACTAACACTGAGTAGATTATGATTCAAGTCTTCAACCAATAGAACATTCTTTTCTTTTACATTTTTTCTTCCAAGCTCTACTACACCTTCTCCAAGTATTTTGGCAGATGAGTCATCTCCAAATGCAACATTGCCACCCTTTCTCTTCAAGCTGATGAATTTGTATTGATCCTCGATCATGTGTGAAGAACATCCACTGTATATGTACCACTCATATTCTTCTTTACATTCTTCAGTGGTCAATGCTATTCAACAATCTTCATTGTTTGGAATATCTTTCCTTCTCTATACTGTGGTTGGCATAGGGACATCTTCATTCATATATCTGCAATCTCGTGCTTTGTGACCAAGATAATTACATTTGTAGCATGCAATATTTTTGTCCATCAACGGGGGAAATAAATTATAACTTCTGTTGACAAATCCATGATTATTTCCATGTCTTATATTTACACCATTCATGTTTCTTGCATATGTGTTCCTTTCATTGATTCTGCAATTAATTGCCTTAGGTTCAAAAAGTTTTCAAGTATAACAATGACCAAGAAAGAAATTTTGATACCTTGGAGTAAGTGGGCTTCTTTGTGATGTAGTCCATCTGGGTTCATGATCTATTCTTTTATAGTTTCCTTCATTCTAATTGAAGCTTCTTTGATTCCTGAAGGTAGGAGGTCTTCTTGGATATTCATCTCTTTTGTAATCATTCCTTCTTTATGGTTTCCTGGTCCACTTCTCATCAACTATCCGTGTAGCTCTTTCTTCAACCTCGTTGTTGGTATTTGCATCTTCTTTGTATGAAGTTTCACCCATGCATCCAAGATGTGTTAAGTCTTTTGGCACTTGAGAGTTTCGTAAGCTCTTCCTCAATGAGACAACTTCTTGTTCAAGTTTCTCACAATCTTCTTCTTTCTTCTTCATTTGGACATTCCTTACTTCTCCTATTCTTCTTTCTTCTTCGAATAGATTTTTTAAGGAAATGGTTTCTTCTCTTAGTTTCTCAAAGTCTTCTAATTGTTTCTTCAAGATTACAACTATCTTTTCACAACTACCCAATTCACTTCTTAGTTTTCTTTGCGTGTCTTTGAGCTAGCTATTTTCAATCTCAACATGCTTCAATTTTTTAAGATTCTCATTTTCTTGTTGAATAATTTTTTCTTCATGATTTTCTTCTTCTTCATTGGAATTTTCTTCTTCAGTGTCATTTCTTTCAATCCTTGGATGAGGACATTCAAATTCAACATGACCTACTCCACAATTAAATCAAAAGAACTGACCTCTATTTTCTTCTTTGAAATCTGAGATGTTGTAATTTTCTTCAACTTCTTCTTCTTCTTCTGCGTCTTCCCTTACATAAAGGTCTTGTAGCTTGTCCCAAAGCTCTTTTTATGATGCACATGATCCCACCTTGGATTTCACTGAATTTGTCAATCCATCCATGATGGTATCTATTGCCAATTTGTTGTTCCTTTTTGCTTCCTTCTGAGCTGCAGTCTTTGGTTTCTTCAAAGCATTGTATCTTGAAGCAATTGAGAACCAAACATCTGCCCCAAGAGCTTTCAAGTAAGTTTCCATTAGATTATGCCAGTATTCAAAATTGCTTCCATCAAATGGTGGAATCCCATTTGGAATTTTGTCTTCCATTTCTTCTTAGGATCTTCCTTTCAGTGGTTAAATTGTACTGAAGATAACCCGCTCTGATACCAGTTGTTGATACTGAGAGGGGGGTGAATCAGTATCAAGTACAATTTAAAACATTTTTCAACTTATACTTAAACCATTCAACTACATCCAATGAGCAATGAACAATAGTATAAGAGTTACACCAATACACCACAATAAACCATGCACAATATATGAGAAATAATCAATTGTTATTGTTCAAGGGAAGTAAGGACTTCCAAAGGTAGCTATAGCTTCCACATGTAAAGGGGGGGATAAACCTCCAAGAGGAAGATGCAATACTCCAATATCAAGAGAGATTTGAAATCTCCATCCTTGCCCCTTCCTTACACCCAATAATATATGAGAGATAATAAAACTTTACATTAAATCATCACCATCAACCAATCATCACATAGAACCTGATAATGCTTCCTGAGACTTCTTCAATTTTTGCAATTCTTCAATTCTTAGAGTACTCTGATCCTATATATAATATTACTCAATGTATTCTCTGAAACTCCTCCAAGTTTCACTCCTTGAATCCTCCCCAAAAATAAGTTATAGAAATAATGGTAGACTTTATTCAATTCTGGTCTATTCAGGAGACCAAACTTGTACAGAATGCCCCATGCTCAATATTTAACATCCAATTCTGAAACACACAAACAAGAAACTAAAGTCTGTACTCTTTCCAATTAAAATTTTACCACGTCATTTGTATTCTCGAAGAAGAAGTTATGACTGTTTTACCCAAAACACCTGTTTATTGATGAGCTTCAGGACTGGTCACAAACCCTATCTTCCACAGAGTTTATCTCCATAATTATAGCGAATCAAGAGATGGAATTTTTACCAGAGGTACCTTGATATGTCTTCTCAATACCATAGAGATTTAACCATCTGAATCGTTCTAGAAAAAAAATTATAGCAAAAATGGTAAGATGACCTGAAAATAACATACCTTAGAACACATCACCAAAAGACTTCATCCTCCCTTGAAATCCGACATTCTTTACTTCTTATTTCCTCTAAAATTTGACTTGTATCAAAATGAATGTATAATGATGTTTATTTATACCATTTATGTCACTTCATTTTAACATTAGGGCCGACCTGACACTTTCTTATTTGTAATTCTTTTCTTTAATTATCTTCAGGGCTTACATGTACTTCCTTCTTCAATTCACTTTGTCATCTTCAAAAATTCATTTCTCCTCAACCATGAGGATCCATGTGACATGCCACATACCACTAAAAACAACATAATGTATACTATCCATTCATGGGTGTTGTATATGCATGTGCATTGTCCTTCATGTCCAAATACCTTTATCAATCTTGCGGTCCAAAACCCATGACTAGGGTCATGAGGCGACAGGGAGGTGGTAGGGTGTCAACACCATACAATGAAAAGTTTTTCTTCTGGTGGAGTCAGTAGGTGATGGATCTAGAGGACTACCCTTATGCAGGGATTGACTTCATAGGAGATCTGGATATGATGTTACCACCAAGTTCCACCTACGAAGACATAGGTATGCTAAAGTTTTTTAATATTTCAATTTTTTTGTATTTTTGTATAAGAAAACAAAAATATTTTTGGATGATGTCAAGTACTAATTAAACATGTATGTGATCCATACATGGGTCCACAATGGCCATAAATACTTCCATGACATTGACGGAGGCACTGGGGAGGGATGATAAAATGGGAAGGGATGTTGATAGAGTGCTTCAAAACATGCAAGGAAACTTGTCTCATTTGACGCAGAGGATTCCCATGGCTTAGGTAGAGAATCTGTCGAGGGAGATGCATCGATAGGTGGTATGTGTGCCTCGTTCTTGGGTACGACTCTTTTGACGTCTTGCAAATGCCATAATATGCTATCATGACATTCATTCGGTGTCACAATCGTACATTTCATGATTATTGAATGATAGACTGTATATGTATTTTGAGGGTGTGAGCCCCAATTTTGTAGTATAACACCATAGTTTTTGGAGATGAAATATATACAAACATTGATCTTTAGATTTACTTATATTTACAATATGTACATTGATGAGAGTGTTTTCTTTGTTTTAGTTATGTGACAAATTCCAATCTAAGACAAAATTAGCATATGCATCGGATAGATAATTATAACTTCTAGGTATGTGATGATAAGTAATAAAATCAAAATGTCGTTCCAAAAGTCGTACCCATAAGAATTATCGGAGTAGATTTGGGTCTCACACAAGGTAACTGTCGTTCAACTGACATACTACTAACTAGGAGTCCATGTGAACTTCTAAAGAGTGAATACCATGTGAAATGGCATCACGCAAAAGTTCTATAATGACTCTATATTCGACCACATTATTCATGGATGGCTCTAGGAAAACACCACATGAAGACACCAGTAGAACCTGGTGTGAGTAAAAGACCCAAGCGGTGGAAGCCAAGTTCTGTGTATGATGACTGGCCCCGTCTGTGAATCTTAAGTAGACCGAAGACTCCGTTGACATATGCCAACCAAGGGAAAACATGATAAGCAAGATGAAGATAAAAAAGAGGGAAAAAATATATACTAAAATACAATAGTATACAAAGAGTTATTACCAATTTTGGGGCTTAATCGTAATACCTTTTCAAGTAGAGCCCATTCCTAGGCTCAGCCAACATATTCCCTTCATAATATTCTAATTTGTAGGCTCCTTTTTCTAAGACATGTCGCATGATATAGGGACCATGCCACATGGGTTTAAACTTTCATTCCCCCAGTGGTTATTTGGCTTGGTCATACAGAAGGACCAAGTCACCCTCAGCGTACTGCTGAGGAAAGACAAACTTATCATATTGGAACTTGTCACATCATTTATTTGCTTCGATAGTCATGGAGGAATCTTGATGTTGATCGTCTAGACTCTCTAGGTGTATGAGGCGTTGTTCGAGATATGAAGTTTCAGGTAGGAGTGTAACTGCCAATATGAGAGAAGGGATTTCACATTCAATGGGTACGATCGATTCCACACCATGAACTAACTAGAAAGGAGAAACACTAGTGGAAGTTTTCATCAAGTTTCAATATGCCCAAAGTGATGGATAAAGCATGATATGCTAGTCAGATTTTCTCTGGTTGACATTTTTCTGCAAAATGTTCTTTAGAGACTTGTTCATGGCCTCTACTTGTCCATTTTCTTGGGGGTAGTAAGGGGAATAATTACCATGCTTAAACCCCAGTTTCAATGGTAATTCTTTCATCATTTCGTTTTGAAAGTGACTGCCATGATCAGTGACAATCTCACTCGGGATTCTAAACCTGGCTATAATTTGATTGAATACAAAGAAAGAAGGAGTATTACCATCATATTTAACTATAGGCATGGCCTCAACCCACTTAGTAATTTATTCTACAGCCACGATAATGTGTTAATTCCACCCAACCAAATTTGGGTTGCAATCCACAAAATCCACCCCCCACTTGGTGAAGGGACCGATGGTAATGATTGGATGGAGAGGGGTTGGATACGAGTGCATATTCCAAGTGAAAACCTGGTAAGGGTAACACTTCTTAACTACTTCGACACGGTCCTTAAAATTAGACGGCCAAAAATAACCGGCTCATTAAATTTTCTGGGTTGTCACAAGCCCAAATAGATGACCACTAAAAGACACAATGTGGAAGTTGTTTAGAATAGACTCAAATTATTCATGAGTCAAGCAATGATGCAATATATTGGCTACTCCTCGACAATACAAAGTGTCACCGATGATAAGGTAGTTCTTATCTTGGTATCATATATGTCATCGGTCATCTCTCAAGAGATGCTAAGGGAACTTCAAAGTTTGAAGATAGACAAAAATATCTCCATACTAGGGGTCTGACGACGAGACAAGGAAAATGTGTTCATACGAAAATGAATCAACATGAATAAAATCCTCATCTAACGTAGGGATGTCAGATATTAACTCTACAAAAACTAGCGATTTCTTCGACTTCGCAGAAGCGAAATCGAGATCAAACTAGTGTAAAATGAAAATCCATTTATTGAATTTATCCCCTATGATACGTCAAGTAAGGATGTATTGAAACAGATTGACATCGGAAACCACAATAGTTTTCCAAATCAATATATAGTGTCGTAATCGTTGAATTGCGTGAATGACAACCAAAGATATCTTTTCAACGTGATAATATTTGAGTTCAGGTTCGACTAAGTTTCAACTAAGATATTAAATGGCGTTCTCACGGAGCTCGTCATCATCCTGAACCAACACCATACCAATCATCTCTTCGGACATGGTGATACAAAGAAATTATTCTCTACCGTAGTCAGGGGACTTCAACAGAGGCATCGATACCAAAGCTTTCTTAAAATCATCGAAGGATTCATAGGCTCTCTCATCCCAGATAAAAGGAGTGTCCTTATTTAAGAGACACATGAATCCCTTAGTAATATTGGCATAGTTAACTATAAAACATCGTAAAAAGTTATCTTTCACCTGTAAACCTTGAAGTTGAAAAACAGTACGTGGGGGAGGCAATCAAAGTATTGCCTAAGCCTTTAACGGAACCACCATAAACCCAGTCTCAGAGACTAAAAATCCTAAAATTCGACCTGAACTAATGCAAAATATGCATTTATGAGGGTTCAAACAGATGCGGTAATGGCAGAATCTTTCAAAAACTATCTAAAGGTGAGTATGGTGATCTACTCTCTTACATGATTGAGCAACAAGGTCATTGAGATAAGCTTTGACTGTAAGCTTGAGATCGTGAAATGCGAAGGTCATAGCTCGTTGGAATGTTGCTCTGATGTTCTTAAGGCCGAAAGGCATATTTTGGTATGCGAATGTACCCCAAGGACAAATAAATGTCGTCTTATGTTGGTCCTCGAGCTTAATCTAAATTTGATTATACCGTGAAAATCCATCCATAAAATAAAAACTTCACTTCCTACACATTCATCGAGAATCTGATGAATGAAGGGTGTCGAGAGGTTGTCTTTGGGACATGCCTTATTAAGGTCCCAAAAATTCATGCATACATGGATGGTTCCTTTCTTTTTATTCATAGGAATGGGATTGGATACCCATTTAGTCAAGGGAACCAGGTAGATAAAGACGACATTAAGAAATTTTTCTACCTCTGTCTTAATAGTAGGGGCCTTCCTAGGGTTGACATCTCTAAGTCATTTTCGAATAGGTTTAGCATCCGGGTAGTTTTTAATCTCATATTCGACAATTCAAGGGTCGATTCTTGACATCTCTTCATATGACCAAGCGAATACATTGCAAAATTCCTTGAAGAGATCAGTATAGATCATAATTTCTTCCAGTGAAAAATATGCACTGATGTATACATTTTCAATCTTGCCAGGGATACGAGAGATATTGATCATGACGGTAGGAGATATACTCACCGTGTTTCCTTTGAAATAAATACCTTGCGTATCAAGTGGAACTACGACGTGACTGACTATCTTGCTCGATTATGGTAAGCTATGGGAGAAAATAAGAGGGATGGTGCATATCATCCCATAGCCTGTAAGAACCATTCATGGCCTCTACGGGCTAGTCAAAAATAACACGTGAACAAGATGATGAAGTGGCCGATACAGGCTCGAGAACAAGATCCTCCTCATTCATCTATGAGATAACATGATCTAGATTGATGGAAGAGTTAAGAACATCCTGATACGACATCTCCGTTGTTGATAGTGGCATATCCATTCTAGTGTGTGACTGACCCTTAGAAGATGCAGTCGAGGAAGGTAGGGTCCAAGGATTATTAAAATATGAAGTGCAGAAAGGAATGAAACTCATTGACGACACAGGCCTATTGGACATGGCATAGATATGATGAATTGGTGCCATGAAGTTGAAGGTACCCATAAGGGATGAATACATTCCGACACCAATATTATCAGCTGTCAGTTGAGAATTTTTTATCACAGGGATCGACGATCCAACCGATGCATTGGGGATAGAATATGCAAAGGACAATTGGTCGATTGTAAAGATCTTTCCATTGCGAGTAAAGAAAATATTCCAGAAGAAGGACGATACGATTGCAGCCATGACATAAGTCCAATTTCATCCTAGTAACAATTTATAGTCGAGGAGTGCATCAACCACCTCTACATCCACCTCCACCATCTTCCCATCTAACTGGACCAGGAAGGAATAAAGAATACCATTAGGGTGGAAAGAATGACCATCAAAAGAAGTTAACATGGTCAGAGATTGAGAATGGGTCAGAGAGCCGAGGAATTTCCAACAGACCATGGACATCACGCATGTCGTAGCGCCTTCATCAATAATAGTATGTTTGATGGTATACTTTGAGTAACCCAAATGGATTTGGAATGCCACATGGTAAGGAAAGAAAGGATTCACATCAATGACATCAAACTTGATAAATTTAAAGCCACAAGGATCTAGATCTCCTAACGCAGATAACAAGGCATTCCTCTGTGAAGGCCATGTTTGGAGTATCTCTAGATCTGACATCGCACAAGGGTTTTGACCTAGATCCTCAACAATAGAGTAATTTTGGGTAGCTCTAGAATTAGTATTCTGGGTAGAGCACTTGAGTACTCCTTTCGAAATACAAGGTGGGGGCTCTAGTTTTTTTATATGTAAAGGAATCTCTGGAGGAGGGGGAGACTCTAGACCAGGTACAATATGTGAATAACTATAATCGTGAGACCGAGTGGCTACGTTAACCTCAGACTTAACCATATTGATGCATAGATGGTCACCGTCTTGCGTTAGTGAGTTTTGACTCCCACTCACCTCATTTTTGACATTTGAGGAGCTCAACGTCATGTGTTGATTATGTGGAAATGGATTAGTCAGCAAAGCGAGAGGGAGAGATAAAATCCTCGTAGCTTCCACAAGTTTGGGGAACAAGTGGATAAGGTGATCGTCTGCACAACTGTTGTCCTTGGGTTTATTATTATTCTTCCCACCCTTATGATTGTTACCATGTCCTTTCTTTTTATTCCCTTCTGGTTGTTGGTTACCATTCATGTTAGTCGACAATTGCATAGAATGTACATCTATCGACTGAGTGGGAGTAGAGGAAACACACGAAGTTGGCCCTCCTATAGACTGGTTTAGAGACAAATATTTCAACTGGCTTGTTACCAAGTCTGCAGATTTCACATTGGCGGAGCCTACAATGCCATCGGTATGAGGCCCAATATTTTTTCTAGGGTCATATTTTGACCTCAGTGCATTTGTAAGAATCTCGTATAACATCCCAAACTGAGCATATATAAGATCTAACTGTTGGGATTTAAAAATTGTTTCTTCCTCATATGTAACCTTGTATGTAGAAACATCCTTCGAAATATAAGGCTGTAGAGACTTAAAGAACCATTCTAGCAGGAATTATGGAGGTATGTAAGCCTTGATCAACCTCTTCCATCTACACCACTCTTGTATGTGATCTGAGATATGGGTGGCTTTGTCGTGACGGAAGGCCGACAAAATTTCCATGCTAGCATCATAAGGAACTGACAATTGGAAGTGGTTGAGGAAGACTAAAACCATCTGATTAAAATTTTTGTATGTCCCCCCTGGTATCTCTATATACCATTTCGCAGTGACCCCCATGAGGGTGCATTGGAACAATATTAAATGAATAGAATCATCGTTAAGGGAGTTCGAAGAGAACCAAATATGAAATTTAGTGACATGATCACCAGGGTCCTCACTAGTCTTACCTTTGAATTTTGGAATATCCGAAGGAAGCTTGGTGGGGACGTGGGGTCATGTTGGATCATGATGCATATGTTCATTCATTAATCTAGACAAGTCTAGCATATTGAGCATGGACAAAAAAGGGATATGGGGTTGTGGAATCTGACCCCAAGCTCCCTGGAAAGATTTTGTTGGGGAATCACAGTCCATCTAGGGTTCTAGTATGCACCATGGCCTTATCCGGGATTGTAATATCCTCCTCTGAACTTATTCATAAAGGGTTGGTTGGGCACCATTCCAGTAGGAATGTTATGATGAGGGTTGTAAAAAATTTCCTCATTCAAAGTGACTCCAGGTTGGGGGTTTCCCAAGGTATGCAACTGACCTCCTCCAGGTGTGAATCCGGAGGATAAAGGTGGATTTGTCATGCCAAATGTGTTGGTCAGAATCAATATAGAGGAGGTATGTGTAAAGGATGGACCGTAAGAAACAACTTTTCTGCCAAGTTCTCCACTCCATCCAGTAGCATTAGGACCAATATTAGACCCAGGATCAAAAGGAGGAAGGACTCCAACTATAGGAGTCATTTGTGGGATACAAGCACCACCAAATGAAAATGGAGTATGTGAAGGAGCCATGCCCCCAAGTCCAATACTAGTATGTGGATTATATGTTGGGATGGAGGATGAAAACATCTATGTGAAATTAAGCATACCATAAGAAAAAGTGTTAGAGGCCATAGGGATGGACTGAATATTGTAGCCCGATGAGTGACAAAGGGACCCAAAAGGGTTCGTGGCTATAGGTTGAGCATTAACTATAGGATGGGCATGAGTGATGATAGGAACCTCTGACACTACAACCATTGTGGTTGAAGGTGTCGAAGGGGTGTCATTAACTATAGTGGGTATGGGAGTCGAAGGACTCCTAGTATCTTTCTGACTTGATTCAACACTCATCCTTATATGATCACAAGTTTGATAAGTGGAGGAATGTGTACCACATTTGATAACTTTATTCCTTTTAGAAGGCAAAGAATCAATATGCGATGGTAATCATAACAAGCGGCGAGACCTGTGGGGAAGCTGGTCGGGCTCCACGATGACTCAATACTTGAGATATAAAAACAAATCCTAGGGAAAACTAGTAATCAAAGAGCACACCAAAATAAACAAAAGGCCAATATCCACACAAATAGGATAAAGTGGTTGAAAGGGGCCTCCCTCCCTAAAGTAGGAATGCCTCATCCAAGAGGGGCCTAAGACTCCATGCAAAATATCGAAGGTATCATAATCAGTTATAAGGGCCCTGATGGGATTAAAATCTGAGAGGTAATCCTCCATAAAGGCTGTGTGTTGTTCGACCCTTATCTGACCCAGGGTACTTGCATAATAACCCCCGCAAGTCACCTATGTCGTATCTATGTCAAGAAAATAATAAACCACAATATAACTGATGCGCATGCGAACAATGGTAAGTCAGGTCCACCGTATGGGAAAGGTAACAAAGCATGAAACCTCGAAAGCACCACCTCGCATAGAATTAAAGGTACTAGCATGATCCCCATATAGAAATAGATCTGTAGAAATATATCTGACGCTAAGAAGGTATTGGGGGGATATCCCATCAACCAACCTCACGTGACCTCGTTCTTAACTCCGGTGTAAGTGGAGCCTTCTGATGTCACCAATTATACAATGCATTTCACCACTCCCTTAGTCAAACACATGTGTTGATTTAATAGCCTTGGAGAAATTTACTCACAAAATACTATTCCAAGGCTCTAAATCCTAAGCTACTTTGTGCACCTAAGAAAATATAATCGTTTCTAATCAATTTTAAATTATCAACGTTTATTTTAGTGGCCTTGCTTACTAAAAAATGTGCGGTTGTGAAACTGATGATGTTATGACTCAACAAGTAAAATAAATGAATATGAATAAAATGCAAAGTCCTAATTTCAATTCCCAATAAATGATAAGCTTTTCAAAATGCAACTTTTAATTTAATTATGCAATTCAAAATAAAATGCAATCTTTCCATACATGTACTAAGATCAACAATAAGAACCCAAAAGATCAAATGCCAACAATGCAAAATGCTTAATATTTTTCTATTTTCAATATAAAAGAATGAAAATGCAAGGATCGAACAACAACTTGATATAAATATTCGACTGAATGCAATCAGAGACAAACCAAGTAGGATATCAAGAAGAAAACACCTAACCCAATATGCAAGGACAATCAATGAAAATGATGACGAGAAAGGCACCGCCTGAAAATTCAACCAAATAAAGGTTTCCTATCACTCTGCAAGAACTCAACAGTCATAAAAGAGACCCAAAAAGACTCAACAACCATCAAAACTTACCCAACAATCATCAAACGTAGCAACCAAGCACACAATAATGATGTACGCGACTATTAAGGGGAAAAGAGCGTATATACACCTCTTGCAGAAGGACATAACACATATGTATGTGATTGTCAGGTAAAAACTTGTGTATATGTATTAAAACACTGCCAGGTCAAGGATAAGGCTAAGAAACTTAGAGTCAAAATGAACAGAGGTTGTCAAGAAATCAGACGACAAGAATCTCAATATAAATGAGAGCAATCAAAAGAGAAAAATACTCCAAACCCCGAAAATAAGATTATATCCCCAGTACAGTCACCAATTATGTTATTAGGAAAATCTTTCTATGGCACAGGATAAACCACAACAGACATAAATGACTGTAGAAATCAACTCTAATCTCAAGTATGCTATATAAACAAATATTCTTACAAGACAAGATAAAATGCCTACCTCGTCTAAACGTTCGATGAAGTCCATCGTTGAGCACTTGACTCAAAGCAATATACCTACAACTTGTCCTCAATAACCAAGAAACACAATCATATGGTGATAATATATAAATTTAGCACATTCAATAGCATAATCCATCAATATTCTTAACAAATATGCCCATGGAATAAAAATTTAAATATTTGCAAGACATTAATTGGATGAGAAAATAGTATTTCTATTGAAATGTAATCAACGGAAGTGAATGAATTACAAACTTCTGTGTCGGCATGGTTCGGAACCGAGAAACTAAGTCCCTTCCAATTGGGCCTCCACCACTTCAATCCTCCACCAAATGCAAGCTTGTATAAGAGAGAAAATGAGGTTCTCAATCAAGTAGGGAAGAGCTTGGGGGTTAAACAATGTGTTCAGAATTAAAAGGATAAAGGGATGCAAACTCAATATGAAGTGAATAATTTCTCTAGAGTAATTGTGCTCTCAAAGTTGAATTCTTCTCCTCTTTTCCATCGCTTGGATAGGGCCCATTTATATCCTTCAAATGGAATTCAAGGGCTGATTCAAAATGTTTCCATTATATAGAAGGCCAAGGATCATGGATCTTGTGACATGACATGGAAACCCAACACCATTTTTTAATTTTGGGCACAAAAGCCAATGTACGCGGGTTGTATTGGTGCAACCTGCGTATACGCTTGTTTTATAACTGTTAGGGCACGTATATGTGGAAAAATATCATTTTTATCTATGGGAACTGTAAAAAGGGACTTCAAGTCTACATAGGGAAATGGAAAAAGGCCTTCTGAGCAAATTTTCATAGGGTGAGGAAAATATTGCTATAAAAGAAGGGGATTCATCATCTCTTGTTGCTTCTTGACTTTTGTGTTGTTTACCCTACTTTTTTCACTCTCTTTCTCCTTGTCGTTCTCTTTATCCTTTTCTTTATCATTTTTCAGAATTGTCTCTATTCTCTTCATGCGTTGACCCGGTCGTGCATTTTTCTCTTCATGCATTTTTGAACTAAATGCTCCCTGGTAATCTATATTTAGATTATCCATCTACCTTTCTATTCTTCCAAGGATAATGTCGAGGTTAGCACATATTTCAATCATGATTTCTTCCATCTCCTTTCCTTTGATCATTTCTTCATCCAAAGTATCAATTTGAGAAGCTCTAATAGCGAACTTCACATTGGGTGGAATGAAATTTTTATAGCAACCAAGTATTACTATATCATTAGGAATTTTGTCTTTAGGGATCTTATTCAATGTTTGATTGAACCTGATATTGAAATATCTTATCCTATCATTTTTCTTTCGACAAATTTGAGTGATGTTAGTAAGAAGAGTATGATATGCGACCGAAGGGGTGAACATGTTCAAGAACATCTCTTCAATATCATGAAATGAGTTGATAGATCTTGTGGGAAATGATATATATCATTCATGAGATTGAATTGACAAAGTTTGGAGAAATATACTTACCATCACATCATCCTGTTCAACAAGATGGAAATAAAGAACATCCAAAAAAAATCAACATGTCTTTTAGCATCAATTGTTCCATCTCTGGAAAAGTTCTTCAAGATACCTTTAGGGAGAACCTGGAGCTCATGTTGTTCACGTTGTAGGTCGAGGGGAGAGTCTCTTATCCTTCTTAGGTTCCTACACCTTATTTATTCTTGTATCCTTTCCTCTCGCCTTTATTCATGTGCTTCCTCATATCTTTCCTCTCATCTTTCTTCATGTGCTTCTCCATGTCTTTCTTCTCTTTCATTCATGTCTAGAATTTTCTTCTTTTCTTCAAGAATATATTTTTCAATTTATGATGTACACAGTTGTTTTCTTTTTCTTCTAGTGATTGGTCCTATGTATTTTTCCATCTTCAATTCCTTCCTTTCTCTTGTGCTCTTCAATATCATATTTTGTTTCTTTGGTCTTGTATTTCGTCTCTTCTTTGTCTTCGAAGAATTTCTCTTTCTTCTTCCTGAACTAGTGTTTCCCAAGATATTTCTAGTTGTTCTCTAGTTTGTGATGTTGTTATTACAAGGTTATATAACTGATGAAAAATAATTCATTGGTTATTCAATACGATCTCTAACTGGGGCTGGTTAGCCTAAGGCAAATTCATATAATTTTTATGATCTAAAACCATATCTAAATCTTCAAGTTTTTTCCCCAGTATGGTTGGCAAAAATGTTGACGTTTGAATCCATCTAGACCGAAATGACAAATTCGTGACGATATGAATTCCCTTACATTTTTAGAGAGGTGGTACTCCTATTTTTCCTATGATATTTTTTTAATAATCAAATAAATAATAATATAGGACCATGATATAGTCCAATCTCTAATGCTCAATAAAAATCATAAGTGTTGAAAATTAAAGAGTATTTATAAAAGATAATTCCTGAGAAATGGACGAGGAATATCACATACCACACATTACAACAAATTAAAATATCCTCACATCCATCATAGTGAAAATAAAGATTCTAATCATATTGTTATCGGACTGATCAGTAGGTGCGGACACTAACAGATCTCCCTAGATCCACCTGGATCTAGAACAAAACAGGACAGGACATGACTCTTTCCCTAAGTTTTGACCATTGAATTAGCTAGTAGGGAGGAACAAGTAACATACCTTTGTATTGCTTCCTAGGGTCTCTGTTGCTCCCGCTTCGCTCCGGTGCTCTTGTGAGTTCAAGACCAGGACAACACAAACCAACCAAAGTGAAGATAGAAAAATATATTCAACTATCAACTTATGTGTATGATCAAGGAATTACACAATAAAGTAAGAATGACTTTATGGGAAAAGGACATGCCGCTATATCATATTAATAAAAAGTAGAAGATACAACCTGATCACCTTGATGTCGCAAGCTTCCTTTTGGTGGCTCTTGGCTCCAACACACACACTTACTCGATCCTTGTATGAAGAAGATCCAATTCCTCTTGATAGACTTGCTAGAGTCTCCAAGCTCCTATTCAAGCTAGGTCCTTCACACAATTCTTTCACCAATTCTCCAATGAATATTGCTTAACCTTTTCCATGAGAATTCCATCAATATATAAGAGAGGATGAGATGGTTACTTGGATAAGAATGATCCCACAATATTATGGAAACCAGTAAAAGGATAACCATTCGAATGCCAACCCATTCTTCTAGAAGATTCACTTCTAGAACCATCTAGACTTCATCTTTTTCCAAGCTTGAGAGAAAGTTCGCACCCTAGCTATGTAGCACAGTGCGAGAAGTTCACACCCTAGCTGAAGGCAGCCTACAAGAATGGGTCATTCTCGCACCCTTGGATATGAGCAACCTGCGAACTCTCTTCAAAAGTATGTTTTCTGGGAAGAGATGAATGTCACTTTTCTCAAGAGAAAGTTCTTATGAGGATCCCGAGTACACCATCATCAATACACCATCAAGATTGACCAAAATCATGGGTAACAGAATGCCCCACAAATTATGAGTCTGGAATCAGTGACAACCGAAAGACTTTGTAAATTGCATTTGTGTGTCGGAAATCAGGAACGCACCTAATCAGAAACCT
>ML784258.1:368113-385009 GCA_009831015.1 Picea engelmannii
AGTGGCATAAAACCGGGGGTCGGGGCTAGCCCCGACCCAACCCCCCTCCATTTGAAACATTAGTCAAATTCAAATACGAATAAACTCGTGTATGCAACAAGTAACAATGCGTGGCGTAATGGTAAAGTGGACTTTGTTAAGGCATTTGAACGGAGGGGAGGTCCGGGGGTCAAACCCCTCGACCTCCATATATTTTTAATAAACCAAATAGCCAAACCGGGGGTGCCACGTGGCGGTCCATGATTGGGCCACGTGGCACCCTTCCATTCGTCCACCATAATGCCACGTGTCACAATCTTACTCGTCCAACTGTCTGCCTATGAATGCCTGCCACATCATCAATTGACAAGTCAGCGCCACGCGTACTGCTGACGTCAGCAGGTGCCACGTGTCACCCATCCAGTGGTGACACGTGTCATTTCCAGATTGGTCAAACCGTGCTTCAAAAATGCCAAAAATGCATGACACGTGTCACGCCCAGGAGCTACCACGTGTCCTGTATGGTCCTGCCATGTCACTGTACGGCCGCCACGTCAGCTGTACGGACTAACACGTGTCTGTACGGACTGTACGGACAGGTACAGTCAGCATTCCAAAATTTTGCCTGTTTGGCTCGGCGGACAGAATGCGATATCTTCCTCATCGGGACTCCGTTTGCGATAAAAATTATACCACCGGAATCAAGAAGACGAGCCAGATGCAATGGTTTTGGTTTCGTCGGATTCTGAGCACTTTCATTTTTGAGCATTTTTCATGCCCTGACAGTCTGCTGAATCCGATTTCGGATCAGTGGTAATGGAAGAATTCAAAAAATGGTATCCAGGTGGTAGTGTTGGGGTGACGCTGGGCGTTCACGGTGTGCTGATGGGGGCGATACTAAACGTGGTAATCCTGGTGTGAACACTCATAGTATCTATATGATGGGCCATTTCTATAGGGATGGTCAAGATGTAGTCATATCGCGGGGTGTCTGTACCAGGAAAATAATAGGAGGTATTAAACGGTACTGTCTCTGGGCTAGAGATTTCATAAATCACAGGTAAGATGATTTCGGAAATCACAGGTGAGATGATGGTTTCAATGCCTAATCCTGCACCAAAAAGGTCTCGTCAAAAAATGCCCGTAGACCAAAAAGGATCTTGGCCTTCTATGCCTAGAAAGGGTCCAACCGGTGATCCATAAGACACAACAACTAAGTCTCCAGAAGAACTCAGACGCATAAAATGTCGCTCAAAATTGGGGTGAAGTCGAAAGTCCTCTCGAGTATTGGTAACTCGGAAATGTTCTAGAGAGTTAGTTCATTCCACTTGTGGTGTGGTAACGTCTTGGACTTCACTTTGCCGAGGAGAGCCCTCAGGTGAACTTGTAGGAAAGGGTTGAGAACCTTCCATATGCTCTGGAGATAAACCCTGCATTCTACGTGAACGACGTGGAGGAGCTATTGTAAACGAGTGACAAACTTACGAAGAAAATCATATGGTCAACTTTGGTAAACAAACAACACGCGCTGGTAAACAAAATCTAGGAAACAACACCAAGCAAACAAGACCTTCTAATTCCGAAGTCACTAGTTGGTGATGAAATCCAACGTCGCAACAACGAGACGAGAAGGGGCTAGGCTATGGTGGAAAAGTTACGCTGACAACCTGCTTAACAGACTTACACCCTAGTGCAAGCTCCCACACATAATCATGGGTATACCCTCCAAGGAGCCCGAGTGAGTTTGGGCAACGTCGATTCCAGGTACCGTGAAGACTTGCCCCTTCACAATCTCCTTGTGTAAGACCCTAGAAATATAGGCCGCTAAGGTTACCACCGGCAACAATAAATACTAGGGGGACAGTCAACAGTCTGATCCACATGCAAGGGCAGGGTATCTAGCCCAAAATCAACTCAAAATGATTCCACTCATCATTGCGGGTATACCTCCAAGTGACCCCTGTAATACGTGCAATCTCTACACCGATATCAACAAAGCAGGGTGAGTAACTCTATCAATATCAATGCGACCTTGTGTTTGACCTTTGTGTGAGAAGGGATTCTCAGGACAAGATGTTGTAAATGGAATTTGACACTCCTTAACACAAGATGTTATTGTGTTTTTTGTGCTTTGGAGAGTGTATCTCTCCACCTATTCCAAAGCGTGATCCTAGCTAAATATTGGTGTAATAGAGCCCTAGAAAAGAGTTACTAGTTAAATTTGACGATTGTGCAGTGTTATTAAGGGTTGTTGTTACTCAAATGAAGCGAAGATGAAACTGATGTTGTATGAGACTTTGACCCAACGATGCATGGATAAGAATGAAATATATCAATTTTCGTTCAATGAATCCTATGTATAGGAGGGAAAGAGAAGTTTTCTGGATCAACCTTGAACTACAATACACAATTTCCTTTAAAATGCAATTGCAATGAATCACGCAAAAATAACAATTCTGTATTGTTTCTTTTTCAATAATTTCAACAATTGATTTTCAATACTTTCGAAGATGAAAATGATTTTGAAAGAAAAATGTTGTTCATTGTTCAAAAAGGACCTACACCATGATGGTGAGAATGAAGAAAACCAAAAACTAATGAACAAGCAATAGACAAAAACCCAAACCAATCTTTCAATGGAAACAAAAATAAAAAGTAGACCAAACTAGTCTTTTCAATTGCATGAGAAAAGTGATCTTTCAAATAATGAGCAAATGATAAAGACAAAGAAGCTCAACTTTCAACCGATCACTGGTTCTTAACCAAACAAGCACACTCAGATTCCAAAATCAGAGAGTATATCTCTGCCGAGAAAAGTCAAGAAACAAAAGTCAAGAAAAATGGACAGGAAGAGCCTTTGATTTCCTAAGACTGTTTGTGCACAAAAATGAAGACAATAAAACATCAACCAATGGTCCAAGAAGCTCTTTTCATGCACCTATACTGATCTGGGCAGCTAAAAATGCAAAAACTCAAATCCAAAATTTTGAAAAGAGGGTTCGCAGGCTAACAGTATTACACAGTGCGAGAATGGGTCATTCTCGCAGGCCAGCTTTGAGCAGAGTGCGAGAACCTCACACTGGCCTAAAAGCAGGGTGCGAACTCAATATATTCTCATAGGCCACTGTGGAGTACAGTGAGAGAATGTCTGAAAATAAACAAATTTTTGGAAAAAGACACAAAATTTGAAGAGGCCTCTGGACCCAGAGGGTCTATCAGGGTATCCTGAAGACTCAGAGATTGATATGAATGGAGAAAGGCAAGGAAAGATAAAATGGCCAAGTAAAAACACCAAAAACCACAAAGAAAACGGGTTATATCCCCAATGGAGTCACCAATTTTGTTATCAGACTAATCGGTAGGTGCAGACACTAATAGATCTCCCTAGATCCACCTAGATCTGGAACAAAACAGGACAGGACATGACTCTTTCCCTAAGTTTTGACCATTCAATTAGCTAGTAGGGAGGAACAAGTAACATACCTTTTTATCACTTCCTATGGTCTCTGTTGCTCCCTCTTCACTCCGGTTCTCTCGTGAGGTCAAGACCAAGACAACACAAACCAACCAAAGTGAAGATAGCAAAATATATTCAATTGTCAACTTATGCGTATGATCAAGGAATTACACAATAACGTAAGAATGACTTTATGGGAAAAGGACATGCCGTTGTATCATATTAATCGAAAGTAGAAGATACAACTTGATCGCCTTGATGTAGCAAGCTTCCTTTTGGTGGCTCTTGGCTCCAACACACACACTTGCTCGATCCTTGTATGAAGAAGATCCAATTCCTCTTGATAGACTTGCTAGAGTCTCCAAGATCCTATTCAAGCTAGGTCCTTCACACAATTCTTTCACCAATTCTCCAATGAATCTTGCTTAACCTTTTCCATGAGAATTCCATCAATATATAAGAGAGGATGAGATGGTTACTTGGATAAGAATGATCCCACAATATCAGGGAAACTAGTAAAAGGATAACCATTCGAATGCCAACCCATTCTTCTAGAAGATTCCCTTTTAGAACCATCTAGACTTCATCTTTTTCCAAGCTTGAGAGCAAGTTCGAACCCTAACTTTGTAGCACAGTGCGAGAAGTTCGCACCCTAGATGAAGGTAGTCTATGAGAATGGGTCACTCTCGCACCCTAGGATATGATCAACCTACGAACTCTCTTCAAAAGTATGTTTTATGGGAAGAGATGAATGTCACTTTTCTCAGGAGAAAGTTCTTATGAGGAGCCTGAGTACACCATCATCAATACACCATCATCAATACACCATCAAGATTGACCAAAATCATGGGTAACACATATCAAAATAAAATAATATGGCCCATTCACATAAGAGAACTTTTATAGAGTAATACTTATAGATATTAAAAGAATATTATGATAGACCAATTTCAAATACTTTATACTGAAGACTCAGAGTTATAAAATATATTCAAAATTGATCCTGAATTAGTTCTCTGGGATTTGTCAAAAATAACAATGTTTGTTAGAGTGCATTCAAATTAAAGGCATTTTTCCAAGGGACTAGGATTGGGGCTCCCGCATACCATAAAGAAAATATGTACAAGAAAGTAGGAAATAGAAAGAAGAACGTGGGCGAATGTCGAACATCAAAATCTGGAAAGAAGAAAAAAAAAAAGATTATCAAGATTCGGTTATACTTTTCTAGTTAAAGAAGAAGAATAAATGAATGAAAACTGATAAAATAATAAGTATGTGATCAATGTGGAATTACTATGATGGTATCTCTCTCCCTTCATTTTATTGTTGTTGTTTCTTTTGTACCCTTGTTTTTTGTGGTTTGATTATCGGTCATAACTTCTTTTGATGGTATAAATCTTGGCAATTGAGTTGTTTAACCATTCTTGAATAAAATCCCTTAATGGAGAAACTATTAATTCTTGTTTTACTTTAGCATTAAACAATTCCTTTTTTATTTCTCTAAGATCAATAGATAAATTTTGCAATGTATTATCAATGTATTCATTTTTATTGGTGTACTCGACAAGCGAGCTGTCAATATCATCATGTGTGAGTTCAATCATATGATGAAACTTTTTAGTTGATGCCCTTTTTAATTCTTCAATTTTCCCTATGAAATGTTGTCGAGTCATATGCATTAAATTTGAGATATACTTAGGGTACGTGGCTTCAAACGTAGTGCCAAAGATATCTAAATAAAGAATTTTTTAGCATTCTTCCATCTTCTTTGATAAATCCATCAATTGTAAATGTGTTGAACCTGCAAAAAATAGATCTAGCTAAAAAATGACGCACACAATTTGTAGAGAAAATATGAGAAAAGAGAAGCAGGAGAGAAAGAATGGAATAATTCTCATTAACCAAATGAATGAATGATAATTTACACATGATATACTCTATATAACTCAAATAATGCGCACTGGAGGAGAAGCCAATGCACAATAGTGGTGGTCTAGAGTGATATGGACACACACCTACAGTTACAGGAGTAAAACACCACCTAGTCTAGTATCTCAGGCAGTTACGGGAGTGAACTGCCACCTAGTCTGAGTTAACTAGTCTCTCAGCATTGAGTTAACTGACTGAAACTAAGTGAAGTGAGGAGGATATTAGGGAATAATGAGTAATGCCCTAGTCTGGTGATGATCCCAAGGACAATATGCATTAGTTGTTGATGATCCCAATGTGGCATCTAGACTCCACTCAACTAATCAAACTGAAGTGTGAACTGAAGAGAATATTATCCTAGAGGAATATTCTCCCTAAACTATAGGAGACTGAATAATGACTAATAAACATATGGACAAACTTAGGAAAAATAATTCCTAGGTGTGTGTGAAGTATCTCCAACACCCACCCTGAACATCACTATAATGAAAATAAAGAATGGGTTCCAGTGATGAGGCCATGTTAGGTACCCAAATACAAAAGATAGACTAAAGTAAACGAGGAAAGAGGGAAAAACTCATGGAAATACCCCCCCTCAAAGTACAATGTATGTAAAAAGAAGAATTAATAATTGCTAGGAAACTATGTCCTTCAGTCCAAGGCAACTACGCAGAGAATGAAACTTTTTCTCAGTGAAGGTCTTAATGAAGATGTATGCACTCTACTCTGTTGAAGGATAAACCTGTAGGTCGATGATCCCCTCATGTACTAATTCAAGGATGTAGTGCATGTGGATATTGATGTTCTTGATCCCCTGCCTGTGAACTGGATCTCTGTAGAACTTCAAAGTGCTTTGGTTGTCACACTAGATGACGATCGACTGATGAAATTGAATTCCCAACTCAGTGAAAAAATGTTGTAGCCACATAGCCTGGAAGGTTATTTTAACTACCCCTCTGTACTCTGTCTCAGCTAAATATAGAGCAATAACAACCTACTTCTTTCTCGACCAACAGATAAGCCCAAAACCAAGACTGCGTGAGCAACCATATGTGGACTTGCAATCAATGCTATCTCCAACCCAGTCATAATCATTGAACATGATGAGGTCCAATGTAGAGTCTGTTTCATAGTGAATCCAAAAGGTGATGGTTCCCTGTACGTATTGAAGGATATGCTTTGAAACCTTCCAATGTAGCTCATTTGGTTCCTGCATGAACCTAGAGACTGCTCAAACTGCATAGGAGAGGTATGTTATGGAGTGTGTGAGATGAAACAAGATCCCCAATAGCTGTCTATACAATGTGTTGTCAACGAGTGGAGTTTACCCTCCATCCTCAATTCCCACTCCTGATAGTAAATGAGTCGGAGAAGACTTGCATTCTGTCATGTGGAATCTCTCAAGGAGATATTGCACATACTTGGCCTGAGAAAGTTTGATTCATGATGCATCTTGAATGATCTCGAGTCCAAGGAATAAATGTAGTGGACCCATGTCCATCATCAAGAACCTATCATGCATAATCATCTTGACTACAACAATAAATGAAGTTGAGTAACCAGTTATTAGCAAATCATCAACATACATAGCTAGGAGTAGAAGTGAATAAGCTGTCCTCAGCATGTAAAAATTTGGTTTTGACTTACAATGTACAAATTCCTGTGAAAACATGTAGGATTCCATCTTGGCATATCATTCCCTCAGAGCCTACTTGATTGCATAAAGAAACTTCTTCAGTTGACAGACCAAAGATGAATCCTGCATAAATCCATGGGGTTGATCCATATAGATCTCCTTAGAGAGATCGTCATGAAGAAATGTATTCTTCACGTCCATCTTATGGACTTCCCATACCTTGGATGTTGCAATGGTAAGTTCCAAATGTATGGAACCCATATTCAGTACTAGAGCGAAGGTCTCATCATAGTCAATTCCATACACCTGCTAAAATCCTTTGGAAACTAGCTTGGCTTTGTATCTACTAGTATGTCCATCAGTTGCGCTCTTCATCCTATAAACCCATTTTCACCTGACAATTTTCCTTCCTAAAGGAAGGGGAACCAGATCCCAAGTCTGGTCCTCGAGGAGGGAGTTGTACTCCTCCTGCATGGAGGATTCCCAAAAGGGATTTCTAGCAGCCTCACCATAAGACTGTGGATCTGAAGACTAAACCAAGAAAATATGCCTGGGTGGAATCGGTTCTGAGGAAGTGAGGGAAAGACGAGTCTCCTCAAAATCAGACCGAGTCCTCCCAGAATCAGATAGATCCCTAACAAGATCCCCTGCATCCTAAAGAGTAGTCTTGGCCCACTTGGGCCTCTGCTCTAGCTTTGCATTTGCATTTGGATGCACTGACTCTACATATGACTATATTGATCTTGTATTTGGATCATATGAATCCTCTGAATCAAAAATCTCATCTGAAGAAGAGTTGACATGTGGATGCTCATCATCTCTGACAAGTGGAAGAACAAAAGTGTTTGCGTGCGGCTGCTGAGGTACATGCGAGACACTTTCCTCAAATTGGACAATACGATCAATGATGAGCCAGTCCAAGGAAATATAAATGAGTCTATATCCCTTCACATTGTTGGGGTATCCAACAAATATACACTTTGTTCTCTATGGATCAAGTTCCTTTCTCTTCTCAGAGGGAATCATGGCCCATGCGTATGAACCAAAAATGTGGAAGTGGGTCACTTTCGGTTTGAGGCTGCTCCAAGCCTCGTAAGGGGTCTTATCCTTGACAGATCTATGTAGATATATATTTTTTATGTAGGTTTCACAATTAAGTGCTTCATCCCATAATCTATGTGGAATTGAATTTGCATGTAGCATGCAAGATAACATCTCTTTTAGAGATCTATTTTTCCACTCAGTAGCTTTGTTTTGCTACAGAGTATAGGGAAATGTGTGTTGCAACTAAATCCATTCCCCATGAAAATCAGTTTGTCTCTCATGGTTGACATACTCTCCCACATTATTAGTTCAAAGGGATTTTATTTTATTTCCTGACTAGGCCTCAGCAAGGGCTTTGAAATCTTTGAGGTGTTGAAATACCTCTGATTTTTTCTTGAGAAAGAAAATCCATGGGAAGTGTGAAAAATCATCAAAAAAAATGATCACGTACCTTTCTTTACTTATTGATGGATGTGAAAAAGGTCCCATGAGTTCATTATGGATCATATCTAAAGGAAAGCAAGCCTTCTGAGTCTTTCCTTTGTCGAATTTCTCTTAAGAGTGTTTTCCAAGAATGCATCCCTCACACATTCCTTTGGAGAAGTGGATGTCAGGTAGACCATAAACCATTCCCTTCTTTATAAGCTATTGAATATATCTAAAATTTAAATTCTTGATCCTTTCGTGCCATATCCTACTTCTTTCATCAACATGGGTAAGTAGGAATGCAAAATTTGGTTCAATAAATTCAGAAAATTTGTAGAGTCTAGATTGATGATTTACCTCACCAGTAGTAACCCTGGAATTAGTTTGCATGTCATAGATATCCACTACATCAGGTGTGAATATGTCTCTCTTTCTGGTGTCAAAGTTTGTCATCTGACACATGGAGAGAAGATTGACAAAAAGTTTGGGAATGTGTAGCATATTCTCAAAGCTTCCATTTGTGAGTTCAATTCTTCCTTTTTCAGTGACCTCGACTGGAGAGTTGTCCCCCATAAGAATAGAAGGCCCTTTACATGCATCCAATGAAGAATATATTTGTTTTGTGTTTTCCATGTGGTGTGATGCACCTGAATCTATGATCCAAGCATCAAGAGAGGAGTTGATGGCAATCAAAGCATGGCTAGAATTGTCTTTCTTGAGATTCTGATCTTCTAACTTCTTCTTCTTGGCACCCTTGGGGATGTGATCTAAAAGGTTGTTTTTCTGAATTATTTGGGCCATTTGATCTAAATTTTTATACATACATGTGGATTTTGGATGGAATCCTTTATGGAAGTAAGTACATTTGTCCCCTTTTCTTCCCTTTCCACCTTTGGATCCTGATGCATCGTTGAAGTGTTTTGAGTAACCTTCCTTCTTTGGATTTTCATGTGATTTCCTTTTGTATTTGTCTTTAGATTTTTTATACTAATGAGCGCTACCATATTTCATAGTAAGTGCATGCACCTTTGGGCCTTTGATTTTTCCCATATTGATGAGATTGTTCTGCTCTTATGTCAGAGACTTGATAAAGACCTCAAGAGATGGCATCATCCATGTGGCTCCAGAGGCAATCCTAATTGATTGAAATGTAGATACAAACACTGAGTATTCCGAACAAATTTTGGAGATAACGATAATCACCATTTATTTTTCCTCCTTAGATTTATCAACCCCGCAAGCCTTGAGTTGCGACAACAAATCCTTATATTTGGTAAAGAAATCTTGGATATTGTCGAAAGTTTTTGGATCCAAAGTGAGAAATTATATCTCGAGCGTGTTTCCCCTCATCTTGTCCTATTTTCCAAAAATCCCTTCCATGGTGGTCCAGACTTCATTGGGAGTTTTAAAGGAGGATATGTGAAAGAGGAATTCAGGGGAAATGAGACTACAAATAGTTCCAAATGCTTCATCCATTCGATTTAAATACTTGGATTTTTTATGGCTGATGTTGGTTCAGTTTCTATGCTCATGATTAACCTATATAATCCTCTTCCTCAAAGATGAATTATCATATTCTCCTTCCATGCAAATAAATTTTATGGTGTAAGAATGAATTCTTTTGGAAATTCCATTTTTCCGCTGTCTTCAATCTTCGGTACTTGCAAAAATAATTTGGTGTGTCTTTTTCATAACATCTGTTGGCTCTGATACCATATAAATGTGTTTAAACTACACAAAATATATCTATCTATAAAATGACATACACAATTTGTAGAGAAAATTTGAGAAAAGAGAAGCATGAGAGAAAGAATGGAAGAATTCTCATTAACCAAATGAATGAATGATAATTTACATATGATATACTCTGTATAACTCAACTAATGTGCAATGGAGGAGAATAAAATGCACCATAGTGGTGGTATAGAGTGATATGGACACACAACAGTAGTTACGGGAGTAAACTGCCACCTAGTCTATTCTCTCAGGAAGTTACGGGAGTTAATTGCCACCTAGTTTGAGTTAACTAGTCTCTTAGTCTTTAGTTAACTGACTGAAACAACGTGAAGTGAGGAAGAGATCAAGGAATAATGAGTAATGTGCTTGTCTAGTGATGATCCCAAGGAAAATGCGCATTATCTGGTGATTATCTCAATGTTGCAAGGTGATAATCCCAATGTGCCATCTAGACTCCACTCAACTGAAAAAACCGAAGTGTGAACAAGAGATAATATTCTCCCTAAAATATAGGAGACTGAATAATAACTAATAAACATAGGGAAAAAATTATGAAAAAGAAATCATAGGTGCGTGTGAAGTATCTCCAACATCAATTGGGTTGACATTCCTTTCAATACATTGATTCTTTCAATCCAGCAGGACTTTAGTTTTATGAAGCAGCTCGGAGAAGGTAAATTTTATTTCTTTCTCAATTTACATCACAATTCCATATGTATAAAAACCTTCATAGAAAACATCACAATTCCATATGTATAAAATCCTTCATAGAAAACATCACAATTCCATCTGTATAAAAGCCTTTATCATTTTTCAAATCTGTATTCAAATATTCCCCGGTGTTTTGAATTCTCAAACCAAGAGAGGATTTTTTTTTTCCATATCCCATAACTCTAAAATCAATGACATTCTTTTCTTAATATTTTCTTCGACAAAATGTCGAGTGGAAATGATTAAATTTAAATTACCTTGATTCTAGCACTTAACTTTGGGGTTTCTTGAAAACATTTTCCGAGAAGAATCATAGCAATGGGGGAATCCAGAATAGGTGGAGGCTTGAGGGTTTCTTCCAATTCTTTATTTTTCTCTTTCAACTGAGCATTTTCTTCCTCCATATTCGAAATTGAAGCATCGAGTGTATCCCATGTAAATTTATGAATATATGACAATATATGAGGAAACATATTTCATGTACCAATGGTGGACCACAACTTCCCACTTTTACTCTTCATAGTTCTTTCAAATACCAATTTCTTAGATTCCTTATCAAAAGAGGAATTTTGTACACCAAAAGTCTTTTAATTAGAAAATGTCTCCTCCTAGACCATGAGTGCAGAAATATGTTGTACATTTTATCTAGTCGATACTTCAACATATGGTAAAGTGGTATTTGCAATATCCACATCCAAGTCCATATTATCTAATAACAAATCATTTTCTGGTGCATGCGTTTCTTCTCCCTCCCGCTATAAATTAGTCCTTTTTCTTTTAATTTTTAACTTGTGGTTTTCCAAGTTCCTGTTACGAGGGTTTCTTTCTTCATTATCCCCTGAGTTATTACTCTATATTTTTATTAGGTGTGATTTCCCAGGATGAGGATTTGTCTTTGGTAGAGCACTTATTTGAGAAATAGTTGGTGACTGAGCATTTTTCTCATTTGAAGGCTTACCTCTTTCCTTATGATGTTTTTTTGTACTTATGACAGTTTCTATATCTCTAGAATCTCTTTCGGCTTCTTGATTATCAGGGTTATGGATATCATTCTCCTCTTCTCCACTTATGGTTGAATTTATGAATGCATGGTTGAGCCTAATGGAAATCAAATGATTGTAAAAAATATTACTAGGGTCAAAACCCTTTATTTCCTCTGCATATCTCAAGTTGGAATGGTCGAAATAAGAAGCATATTCGTCAATATTGGAAGTTCCTCTAAGAATAATTTCACCAAATTTCCATAGGAGAGATATGAACTGTTTTTTTATTTTCACAGAAAAGGTGTGAAACCAGAACTTGTATTGTCTAGATAATTCAATAATAAACAACTTATCAGATATATAATATGGAAGAAAAATAGTTTTTTTGATAGAGCATAAAACCTTGATGATACTTTAATCCTCCATTTTTTCAGGAATCCCTTTCCCTTTTAGAAAAAGAGGATGCTTCCAATGAGAGTCGAGAAGTGTCTTCCCCAAATAATAACTTCTTGAATTTAGACACAAAATAATAATATATTTCATAGAAATAATGGCTGACTTTGTGCCTCCATAAGTCTTGATACCACATGGTCATAGGGTCCACCTTTATTTTCACTCTTCAATCAATGTTTAAACCCTCAAAAGTATGACAATATGTAACAACAAATATCAAATAAGATGACGTATAAAACTACTTAGTTTTGAAATTTGTCAATTGTGCAGTTATTTCATTCGAAATAATCTTCGCCCAGTCGAAGATTGCTTTTCATGAACTACAAAATGAAGTATATACGATGCCAAGCAGGGAATGGTTTCTGTAGAGTCTTGGCCAACAATTCGAGTAAATAACCAGACAATTTCTTTAGAAGGATTTTTTAAAGAACTTACTTGAATCTTGGATATATCTCCAGGCATTGTTGCAGGGTCATGTAAATATTCTTGAAGAAGTTCGATTCCATTATTTTTTCTTTTCAAAAAATTTATGGCTTCCTCTCCTTTGCAAAACAGGTTTGGCTCCGACAATTTCAACATCTCTCTAAATATTGAAGGCGCCAAGGGAACATGATAACTTATCCTTGAATATAAAGTTATTGAAACAAGAGAACTTTATATTCAAGGATGGTTTGTGGTAGCTACAATTTCAAAACATTACATACAATATATCTATAGCAAACTAATGGATCCACAAAAAATATTACTGACAATTTCTAGAAAATGTTACTAGCGAGTTGGAAAACCTTCTAGAGGCATGACAAGTAATTGATTTCTCTTAAAGTATGGTCTAGGTATTTAACATTTTTTATGATTGTGTTTATCCCAATTTAGTGCTTTCTTCTACCAAAAATATTAAATACCTAGTTCACGAAGCTTGTGATATGATCAAATCATTAGTTGGGAATATGTAGCCTATGTTGTTGGAGCTGCCAATGAAAAGGATAATAATGGATTGTTATCTGAATAATCAATTTCATATCATCATCATGGAGATATTTGTAGCTCACATCAACTTAAACATGTGAACAAATCTATGCATCAGTGAACCATTGAAATTAATAAACTCTCATACCTTCAAATATAGATGAACTATTGACGAAAACTCATACCTTTATCCAAATTTTAATTCCTTGTGATTTCGTTTCTATTGTATAATAATATGGAAATAAAATTCTTTGAGTAAGAATTTATTCTACAACAAATTCTTCTACCACATATTCTTATGGAAAAACATATTCCTATTCTTAATTAGTCTCCTCGTCTTGTCCATGTGTGTTAGCTATTGTTTTTTCTCTACTGCTAGTTCTTGTGTAGCACCAACTATGCATTCTTATACTTATGCTATTTGGTTCTTATGGAGTGGCAAAAAATAATTTCCTTCTTCTTATTTTGGTGGTTCTTGTGGAAAACAATAGTTTCTTTTCTTAAGTTGGATGCTTTAGTAGCTTATGTAGCATCAATACATCTAGTATTTATATTTCTTGGATATTTAGGTGGTGTGTCTGAATGCATTTGGAATAAGATGTTATGGTACAAATGAAGTGGTAAAGGTTCTATATTGAAAAAGGGTAGTGACAGTGTGGTCATTATAGGTAAACGCATGCTCAATGTTGCTCCCCCCCCCCAACCAAATAATTTTTCCGTCCTTAGAAAAATGACAAATGGTAAAAATGATAAAAGTGTAACATCCAGTTACACTAATCATATTCATACATTGAATTATTCTTTGAGGAAACTTGTGAGCAAGTGATCTGGTTTAAAACATGGTACATTATGATTATCAATTTGATTTATATTTTTATGTTATGATTGAGTATTGAAATGGTATTTATATTGATGTATATAATTGACAAGTATTATGATGAGGTTTCTTGATTGTGGAGGAAACATGGCATGATGAGGATGATGATGACATCTACATACTTCCTTGGACTCCGAATTGAGTCAAGGAGTGGACTATTTACTTTGGTCATGAGTACTTGATTTATTACACATGTGTTATATGATGAATTTAGTTATGGATTTCGTGTATATGAGTTATTGATATTATCTTTGTCAATAGATGCAGGCATTATGATGCTTGCTAATCCTAATCACATATGGAGTAAAGTGGTCATACACAAATATTATATAGATTGGAGAGAGATGTGGCAGCGTCCCTATCACATCCTACTAGCATTCTCGGCATGACCTGAACTGTAGGTTAATGACTACCTTGGTTCGAAAGGTTCACTATGTCATGAGGATAAACTAAGATAGTCACTCATGAGGATTTCTGAGGGGCACGCAATAAGACAGATTCCATATTCCTCAGTAAGCCCTTAGTCTCACACAAGGTCAACAAGTAGAGTATTGAGTCCAAATGTCAGACAACTTCCAAACTATGTCAATGGCGAGTGACACTCTTGGAGCACGAAGGTGTGTCTTGAAGGGAACGTCGCATAAATAAATTAATGAGTTAATAAAAATATAGAATACCTTAGAGAGTAAAACAATTACCTAGAACTAATAAAAATGAGATTTTGAAATTATATAAGTTTATATTAATTTAGAAAAAGAACATGATAAAAAAATAGGACTAAATGTTTATGCCTAAACAAATTATAAAATTGGGTAAGGGGAATTTTAGACTAATTAAAACTAGAAAACGGAGAATAAGAATAAAATTACGACGTGTGCACAATGTGTGCATGAAACTAATAAAAATAATTTTTAATTTAAAAGGAATCATTTCATGAGAGAATGTGTAGTCAAGATGGAGTTAGAATCCTAAGTCAATCTAGACTCTAAATCCTAACTAGAAGAAGAGTCCTAATCAAACTCCAATTGCAAATTAGTTAGGAGACACAATAAAAGAGAAATTGGGGAGCTAAGGGACAACTAGGAGAAAAATCTAGAAACTAATTGAGGAGTGTGATGGAAAATGAATAATTATTTAAATTAAAAAGGATTAAACATGTGCAACTAGGGGAAAGTGTGACATGTGTTGGGGGTGAATAATATTTAATTTAATTATTAAAATTTAGCTAATTGTGCATGACATGACAAGTGTCAAGGTGAATTTTCTTATAAAAGAATGGTGAGGAAGAAGGAAGGTACCCTATTATTGGATGATTGGAATGCTGCCAAATTATTTTATGAGTAAGTTTACTTGTATGAGTTGGGTTGCAAGCTTTGAAAAAAGGTGGAAGCCTTTCCTTGTGAGGGAAAGATTGATCTAGTTTTCCCTGAGAGTCTGTGTGTGACCCCTTTGTGTCTCGGGGGGCTAAGGGGGAAGAAAAATACTCCTGGCATTGGTTAGGAGGTACCAATGAAGTTAATTGATTAAAAGGAAAGACGAAGAGACATTGTGCAAGTTTCAACCTTCAAGTTGAAGATCAACATTCTACTATCATTTTCTTATTATGGTATTGATTTGTATAATTAGTGTGTTGTTAAAATAAATTCAGATTGTAATTTGATTATGCATGCAACTTATCGAAACCGTGAAATAAAAATTATGACATTATAAATGTGTATAAGATTATATCACTATTGATGGAATGAAAATTTTAGCATGTTCGCTAGAATTAAGTTGAATTCTATGTGATAAATTATAGAGTAAATTTCAAGATTTCAAGTAACAATTGTGTTATGAAATGAAATAGCATTTAAAAAAAATTCTCCTCTAATATCTTGAATGGTATTCTGGTTGCAATCTTGTACTATTGATATAGATAGAGTATTATGATATTTGTAGATGTTCTGTCAATTCTTCCCGATTTATGATTATACAATTTTTATTTGCTGGGAAATTTAAGGTTTGTTTCTTTTATACTTGCTCAAATATATATGTTTAAGACCATGCTCCTTGGGAAGGGAGATATTTTTCCAACCTATGATTGATTTTTTAGAATAAAATCATTGGTCTCCCTGATATAGTCACTGGAAATATTCTTAATTGATTGTGCGGTTAGGTTTCATTTTATGACTTATCTTTTGTTAATAACATGATTTTTCCTTGGGTCTTGATATATATATATATATATGGGGACTTTCCCATTGAATACTCTAGGTGTAATGCTTGGTACTTAACAATCCCTGACAGTTTTTCCTTGAATTCGTTTTACATCTAAATTGAGGTTACTCTTAGTAGAATCCATCTTTTCATCTTCATGCCCTTCTCGGTGTAGTAGAGTGCATTGATGAATCATCCACATCTGATTCAACGCATCAATGTTTCCACTGTAATGAATCAATAGAATCATATGTGGCTAAAGACTGCTCTTTTCCATTTAAACTACCTTCCGTGCATACCATAAACTTGAGGAAACCTTGAACTTGATTTTCCTGACAACCAATATCTTCCTAAAACCTAGTCCTCAACTTTATCAATTTCATTCTCCTATTATAATCGAGAGAGACCATTGTGCCCTTCGACTCAGACTTGTTGAAATAAATTTTTTTACTGGGGACTCTCTCTCTCTCTCTCTCTCTCTCTCTCTCTCTCTCTCTCTCTC
>ML784258.1:385039-460535 GCA_009831015.1 Picea engelmannii
ATGGTTAATAATATCAAAGTAAGCTAAATTAAAAGAAATAATCTCTCTCTCTCTATATAATCATCATAAAATATTTTATAATTGTATTTGCACACCCTTGGTTGGTTTTGTCAAGATGGGTGTTACAAAAATACAGAAGTGATTTTCCAAATACAAACCAATAACATTCAATGTTCAATGAATATGATAAATAATTAGAAAGAAGAATCATACCTACACATACCTAATGGCATCTTTATAAGTATATGGTATTCTAAGAAGCATGTGATATAGTAAAAACTAGGTCTCTATTGTTTTTGTTGTCTTGATTCATTCTGTAGAAGATTCATCATAAGCTCCCATGGAAAGAGTTTGTGTAGATAATACCCATGAAAAATTGTATAAATGAATGTCAACAATATTTACACTCGGTTTTGAAAAGTCTTCATTGAGGCCTTAAGGGGGGTTACTTTAGTGGATTTCTCTATCACTATTTATTATGTAGAAATAATAGAGCTTTCTGAGGTTGGTTCTTGTGTAGTAGTTGTTGGGTCTTTTACTCATCTTCTTAATTTCTCAAGAAGATAGTTAGAAAGATTGTGCATTTAATTATCAATCTGGGCCTCATATGGAACTTGTGAACTGTCTTGCACTATATATGCATGAACAAATATTCTTTCCATGTGTTGTAGTCATAGTATCCATGATTACGTTTGTGGTTCGAGTATAGATGATTCTCAAGCTATGACAAGGTTCTACAGAAATCCACACTTGCAGAAATAGAAACACACATTGCAGAAATGAAAGCATACTGAAAGGAAACTAAATCACTCAAGAAGTGGTGGGTTCCTCATCTCCCTACTTTCAACCACCTATGGGGATTGGTAAGTGGTGGATTCTTCTAGTCCCTTGCTCTCAACCACCTACGAGGATTGGATAAAAAAACATAACACATAAGGATACCTAATCTAAATCGCTCTTGCAGGAAATTAAATCACACTTGCAGAAAAGAAACACACAAGATGCATATGTATCAAGAGTATGACATTGTCTCCTGAAGAAACCCTAGCTATGTGTAGTAAAATTGATTACATAATTGAAACTATAAATTACTTTTCCAAAAGTTGAAGTTCACACCACACTTGCTGAAAATAAATGACACATGGTGAAAGAAAATTGATTAACTACTTGTTGGAAAAGAAATTAACTAAGTCCTTGAAATCAGATCTGTGTTATTACCTGACCAACAAATATAATCATGGCATTCAACACAATTATTCAACAACATATATGAATGTAACCGAATCTAGAATGCATTTATTAGAAACAAATGAATGAAATCCAACATGAATACGTGATTGCATAAATAAACACAACCTTGCATGAGTAATCTAATTGCATGAACAAGTTGAGAAAGAAACTAGTTACATAATTAAATTAAATAAATCCTACATGAATTCATAATGAAATTACACAACAAGAAATCAAGGCAACCATCTAAGATACACAACACTCTATTCTATTGGAGTGGGCCCTGCCTCCATAGAATAGAGTGTTGATATTGTTTTACATCAACACTCACAACATAAATTATTTAAATTAATTAAGCTAATTAACATAAATCAATCTATTATAAATATGAAAGGGAAATAAATCAAATGAATTAATTAAATGATAATTAAAATAAATCAAGCTATTACAAATATGCAAATGAAATAAATCAAATTAATTAATTAAATCACACACTACCGAAATTATAAAACAACAATTAAAATAAAAAATCGTTGAATTATTCCATTGTCATGTGGACATTTCTCTAAGAGTCCTCCTCGAATAATGGAGAGAGTGTTATATTTTATACATAAATTCAATGGAAACTAGAAATAACAAATATATAAATAAATCCCCTTATGGATTTAATAAATCTATAGTCGTTACAACAATTTCCTAAATAATGAATAGTTTCCATGATCCTTACTAACAATTATCAATTAATAAATAATTTCCAAGATATTTTTCTAATAATTAGCAAATAATAAATAACTCCAAGATATTGTTCCCCGTAATTCCAAGATCCTTTGCTAACAATTAACAAATAAGAAATAACTCCAAGATTTTTTGCTAACAATTAGCAAATAACAAATAACTTCAAGATATTTTGCCCAAGAATTCCAAGATTCTTGGTCAACTAATCAAACTAACATTTTGTCTTGGAATTGCAAAATTATCTCCATATGTTTGATTTTCTTGGACTAATATTATTTTTGCATAAATGAAAAATACGTGACAACATGGTTGACGGTTCCGACATCTCAAGGTTTCAATGTTGTCTCGTGATTCTGATGACTCAAGGTTCCTTGGACGAGTTGCAACATGGGATTTGCAACAACAGGAGTTGCAACACATGAGTTGCATCATAAGATAGTTCTCTGGTGAGTTGCAACAACTGCTATAAGGTGTTACAATAATGTTCAAAGTTGCAACAAGAGTGCTCGGAGTTGAAATAATGTTCCATAGTTGCAGCAATAGTGCTCGGAGTTGCAACAATGTTCCATAGTTGCAATGATTTTTAGAGTTGCAACAATTTTCTGGAGTTGCAGTAATGTAAACCAAGATACATACCATGACAATATCACATTCTGCATAATAACCTATTTGGAAGATTGTCTTTGTATATTAACTCAAAGATAAATGAAAATATGTTATTTCTCTAATATTTAACCATAATTCATATGAAATACTAAACAAATGCAATGGAAATCACCTTGGTTCTAAACCCTGCATATAAGAATAAAAATAGATTAATAAACATTAATATGAGGTTATGGGTAAGCAAGTAGGGATTAAAAATAGGGAAAGAGGATGAAAAAATTATGACAATTCCATGGCCCAACATCCCCCACAAGCTGAATATGTTGCATATCCTCATGCAACCCACTACCAAGTTGTAAGGATTTCCATTTTTTAATGCACTTGTTAGTTACCTTGAAATATTCTCTTTCTATTTTTCAACTCTCATGAACCTTCCTACAAGATTCCATAAATGGTTTTAATGGAAGAATGTTAATGTATTTTATCTTTTGTGTTCGATCATTTCCCCCATTCCCGTAATAGGTTCTTGTGGAGCATCTTTTGAATTCATTGTTGGTTCTTTTGTAACAACATGATTTTTTTCTTCTTTTGAGAGGCAACATTGGTTCTTGTGTAGTAGTGTTGGTGTCATTCCCTTCCATATCCAACGTTGGTCCTTGTGTGGAAGAAGTTACGTTGTCATGGATATTTTTTTCTTCTGCTGTGTTGCATTTTTCAAAAGTATCCTTCTAGTAATCCTTAGCAATTTTGATGGAGTTGTAGAAGATGATGAATTGTAGAGAAATAATAAGTTCAACAAGTGAGTTTCTTGCAACAACATGAGTTTCAACAAGTTGCAGCAAATGTTAAAACAATTTTCGCACAAAATACAAACTAATTTTTGGCTAAATTTTGCGAGCAACATTTTACCATTCCATTGATTCTCCTCACAAAAAATTGGAGATACGCACATTACGGATATCAAGAAAAAGAGAAATTGGTTGTAGATGACAATTCTTAGTTTCTAAAACTTTCTGAATTGGGTTTTCTTGAAAAAAAAATGGTTTGTTCATTGCACCATAATGCTTCTCTCATCCAAGTTTCACGAATACCCATTTCGTGGTTTTCACAATATCCTAAGTTCAATTTCCACACTTGTATAAAATGTGAATGAGCAAGAAAAATCATAAGCTTGGGTGCAAGGATATTCTGAACACTCGATGATCCATGTTTAAACTTTCATAGAACCAATCCCTTTTGAATCATGTGAATAAGCCATCCATTATTTGGATCCATGCTTTAAAATTATGGAAATCAATAGTTCTGACAATGATATTGATGACACCACATATCACAAGCAAATGAAATGTCAACAAAACAACTTAGATCTATCCAAGAGCACCAAAATATGAATTCATATTTCATTTCTCTCTTTACAACCATCATACCCTTTCCATATTCATTCTAAGAGATACCAAGCTTTTGGGACTTGGCTCAAACCAATAAGAAAAAATCAACAAAGTAAATATTCCCAAGGAAGAACATTCACCCACAACAAATTAACAGAGGATGGTTGGTTGTAGACTCCACAAAGAATGTGTAGTATTCCAGATATAAAATAATATGAAAAACATAAATATTTTAGCTAGAAATGGCAGAACAACAATGATATAACTAGAAAAATACCAGAATAATACCATAATAACACCAGAAAGAGCACCTTGATTAATGATAGCAATGTTCACTTGCCTCTTTGAGGGGGAAACCTCCAACAGAGAAGATCTCTATTACAAGAATATCCAAGACAATGTTTCTCATACCCTTTACTCCTATTTATACTAAATCTATCTATCTAAAAGAACAATCTAGAGGAAGATCCTTCTAGAAGAGAAAGCTTCTATTAGGTCTTCTTACATTTGAATTATTCTTCCTTATTGTTAGGCCTTATTAATATTGGACATTATTACATGGAATTATATTATTCTATCTACATGAGGGGTTAGGGAGGTTAGGTCTCTAACATGCCCTCCCCCTTAAAGAACAACCTTGTCCTCAAGGCTTCAGATGAGAAAATTGTTGTAGAATGGTGGTTGACTCCCACATGGCATTTTCTGTAGGTGTATCTTTCCATTGGACTAACACTTCCTTGATGGTGCACTGATGGAGACAACTCTCTCGGTGGGCCAAGACTACTTGTGGCTACAACCATATGAAACCTTCTTCATCCAACTCAGGGAGACTAGTTTGAGTTTGACACTTACTTCCAATCACCTTATTTAAGAAGGAAACATGAAAAAAAGGATGGATCTTTGACTAATTGGGTAGAGATAACTTATAGGCCACTGATACCACACGCTTGAGCATTGTATAAGGACCATAAAATTTGGGTGTAATTTTCTGACAATGTTTAACTTTGAGTGAAGTCTTCTTATAAGGTTGTAGTTGAAGAAACACTTGGTCCCCTTCAACAAAATGGCGTTCGAAACAAACTTGATCTACTTGTTGTTTCATGTGATTTTGGTCCATGACCAAATTGTCTTTGAGGGAATGAAGAATAACCTCATAGACTGTAACATTTATTTCAACCTACGGAGCCTTTGAGACCCATGGCATATAGGAGAGAAATGATGGGGGATTTTGGCCATAGAATTCTTCAAAATGAGTCATGTGAGTATTTGTATGGTAAGATGTGTTGTACCACCATTCAACTAGGGGTAACCTTTGAGCACACCAATATTTCCTCTCAGATGAAAAACACGTCAAATATGTTTCCAAACACTTGTTGATAAATTTAGTCTGGCCATTCGTTTGGGGGTGATAGGCAGTGTTAAGATACAATTGGCTGCCTTGTAGCTTGAAAACTTCTTGCCATAAATTGTTGGTCAAAGTGGGGTCTCTATCAGAGACAATAGAATTAGGCATGCCATGACTCTTGAAGATATTATCCATGAATATTGATCCATTGTGGCGACTATGAATGGGTGTTGAAGGGCACAAAATGAGCATATTTAGAGAGACGATCTACGACCACCATGATGACTGGCTAATTTCCCGATTTAAGTAAGCCTACAATGAAATCCATAGAAATATCTCACCAAATAGTAGGGGGAATCAGAATCGATTGGAGTGTGCCCGTAGCTTTGACAGTTTCTTCCTTATTGCATTGACATACCTCACATTTAGCCACAAATGTGCATACGTCATGTTTCATACCCTCATAGAAAAAAGAACGTTTGACCCATTCATAGGTTTTGGTAAACCATGAATTCCTGACTATGGGTGAGGCATGAAGTTCATAAAGCACTGTGAATTTAAGTTGGGATTGCTTGCATACATACAAACGACCTTTTTAGTGAAGTTCTTCATTATGCCAAGAGTACCCTGCAGAAACTGAATAATTGTGATGCATTTGGTGGAGAAGGATAGAAATTTTAGGGTCTTGCAGCCATTCCTAATGAACATATTGGAGCCAATATGGTACAATGAAGGAGAGGGAGAAAAGGGACCCATATTCTTCATATTTTCGGGAGAGAGCATCGACCACTACATTTTCCTTTACCTTCTTTTAAATGATCTCATAATCATAGCCAAATAGCTTGGTCACCCATTTTTGTTGCGCCAGGGATGAAATTCATTGTTTCCATAAATACTCGAGACTCTGATGATCAAATTTGATTTGGAATTACTAACCTAATAAATAAGAACGTGAGAGATCCACATCATGCATAATAGCTAACATTTCCTTTTCATAAATGGATTGGCCAAAATGTCACTCTAAAAGTTGTTTTCTAGTGAAGGCTAAAGGCCTACTATATTGCATGAGGATGGCTCCAATTCCTTTCCTAGAAGAATCACATTCCAATACAAATTTCTTTGTGAAGTCTGGGAGGGATAGGACATGGTTCAAGAACATAGCATATTTTTAGGCTTGGAAGGCATGATCCACAACTGAAGTCCAAGTGAAATCATTCTTTTTAAGGAGAGAAGTGAGAGGAGTTGCAATCTTTCAATAATTCCAAACAAAATTCCTATAATAGCCCATTAAAACCAGAAAACCACACAAGCTCTTAAGAGTTTTAGGGAGAGGCCAATATTTCATAGATTCAATTTTCTTAGGATCCAATCAGACACCATCGTTTTTGACAATATGACCAAAGTATTCCACTTCTAAGGCACCAAAGGAACATTTAGATTGTTTGAGGAAAAGTTGGTTCTTAGAGAGTAGATGGAGAACTTGATTCACATGGGAGAGATGGGATGGCCAATTTTTACTATTGATGAGAATATCATCAAAGAAAACTAAGACAAAATGACGAAGAAAAGGGTTGAAGACATGATTCATAATACTTTGGAAAGTGGAAGGAGAATTACAAAATCCAAAGGGAATTACCAGGAATTCATAATGACCCTCATGAGTGTGAAATGCAGTCTTCAGAATGTCTTATTCTTTCATATGGATATGGCGGTAGCTAGAACGTAGATCCAATCTGGTGAAGTACTGAGCACCACTCAATTCATCCAAGAGATCATCAATGACAAGAATTGGGAATTTGTCTTTGATTGTGAGTTTGTTGAAGGTGTATAAATCAATACACATGTGCCAAGTACCTTATTTCTTGAGTACCATGACCACAAGGGAAGAATAGGGGCTAGTATTGGGACGAATAACATCGACTTCTAGAAATTCATGAAATGTTTTCTAAATTTCATTCTTCTGGGAAAAGGGATGACAATAAGGCCGAACATTGGTATGAATATTGCTAAGGATGAGAGGGATGGAATGATCATGGAATCCATGGGAAGGGGGACATTCTTTGGGAGTGGTAAAAACAACTTGGGGTTGGGAGAGGATAGATTGGAGTTCGGGATGCACATAAGGTGTGTCAACAACATGAATGGAGTGGAGTTGGGATATAATTCCCGAATGAACCTTTTTAAGGAGATTTTCCATGCGATGGGAACAAATGATCTCAGGGGAGCCTTCTTTGATGCCTTGGAACTTATATTTTTATCCCTCTTGTTGGAATTGTATGGTTAAGTCCTCAAAATTCATGAGAATGGGGCCTAGAGTGTGTAACCATTCGGTACCAAGAAAAATGTCACAACCACCCATGTCTATAGAAAACATATGGGATTTCAGGTGATATTGACCAATTTGGAGTCGCACATTTTCACATTGTCCTCCACATTTCATGGAACCTCCATTGGCAACCATGATTTGAAAATTATTGACGACATGGATTTAACAATTGACTTCTTGGGAAATGCAATGATGAATAGAGTTATGGGTACTACCACTGTCCACAAGGATGATGAATTTCCTATTTTTGATGTAACCAATTAATTTGAGAGTCTGGGAAGCAGAGAAGCGAGTGAGAAAATTAAGTGAAATCATCGGGTCAATGTCTTGTGAATCAGAGGGTGGGGTGAGTTCAGATGGTGGGGGTAGTTCTTCCACATGTGGAACAACAACATTTTATTCATAAATATCCTCATTCATAGCCATAAAAACCTTTTGTTCCTTACACTTGTGCCTGGGAAAATATTTTTCATCACAATTATAACAAAGACCCTTGAGTTGATGTTCAACCATTTCATCCTTGGTTAATTTTTGGATCTTGAGGGGAGTTGTAGGAGGGGCATAATTGGTGGTTTTAGGGTGAGGAAGAAAGGAGGTTTTGCGGGTATGGGAGGATACAATCTTTTGTTCTTCCTTGGCTCATTGAGTAGCTTCCAACCAAGTCTAGGGGTGTGCCATGAGAACATGGGAATGAATTTCATCTTTGAGGCCACTAATAAAGCATTCCCTAAATAAAGCATCTGACATGCCCTCCATTATAAAATCCAAGTGCTCAAATGCAGAAATAAAGTCTTCCACTATCCCAGACTACTTTAACTTGGTCAAGCGGCCTAAATGGTGGGTGTCAGAGTCAAAGTCGTCATAAATTTTGGCCACAAACTCTGTCCACGCAACATACCCTTGGCGTGCCTTTTTTCGCCATTTCCACCATTTCCATCGTTGTCAATCAAGATGTAGGAAACCATAATGAAGCTTGTATAAATCATTAGTAATGCCATGCAAAGAGAAATAATGTTCCAGTTGGGTGACCCATCCTATGGGATCTGATCCATCAAATTTTTTCACATCAATTCTGGGAGGGAAGAGGTCTTGAGAAAAGTGGGTACTATGAGGACCTTGGTAATGGGAAGATTCATGGTCGTTGTGATAAGATGGTTGTTCAGAAGAGAAAGCGTTCTGGGAATGTCGCATGAAGTTTTCTTTGAGTTCTTTGAGGTATTTCATGTGGGAACATTGTTCCTTTAGGATATTAATATCCAAATTGATTGAGCTAAGGTTGAAATTGATATTCTTGATGTCTTCCTAGTTCTGGTGGGTGTGAGAAATAAAGGTATTGAGTTCTTAGGCTCATGTGGTATCCGTTTGGAAAAATGAGAAGGAAAATGGTATAAGATAAAAAAAAGGGGTCTGGAGGGGTGTGTGGGACCATGGAGAAGAAGGGTGTCAAGTGATAGGTACCACTGCGATCAGGGAGAAAATGGGGATCTAATGGGATAGGGGCCAAATAAGGGTGTCATAGAAGGGTCAGGTCCACAAAAAAATGTGTTAAAAATGATAGGTATCACTAGAATTGGGGCAAAGAGAGGAACCCCGTGGGATATGTCCCAAAGAAGTTTGTCGATAGACCACTATAATTTTTTTTTTACTCATGCGGAGTTATACTCCAATCTGAAGAATACTGCGGTTTTGAAATTCCCAAGTTCTTAATAGGAAGAAATGTGTAGTAATTTCACAGCCCAAATGCAGGAGGCACAATTGTGCATCCATAGATATTGTTTGCTCGGTTTTGTTTCCATCCCAAGGATTAGGGTATACAGGGTGTCTACAAACAAGGGTTTTCCCTATGCTATAACTCTTTGATATATGTGCAAGGTCCAACAATAGTACTCGACCCAATGATACATCCCCCTTTCTCTCCTCGGGGTTTTGCGACCTCTCAGTCAAGTATATTCAATTCACTAAGCCGAATCATCTCTTTGGGCCTCTTCTAGACCCTAGATTTAATTTACACAGGCCCCTTTTGGTTACCCACACAGGTTCGGTTCACTCGCATGACCTTTCGCTGGAACGTCTTGTAACCCTAAGTGGCGAGTGCTAGCTCCTCTACTAGGCCCTACTTTCTTATGACCATGGGCCATGACCTCCTGCTAGCCCCCTTTAGGATTTTGGGCTTCGACTGTTTTGAGTACAACTAACTCTAAATTCCTCGAAATCCGAACCAACGAAATGAACCAGACATAAATCTACGACCTACAATTCTCCAAAAACCAACGCTTGTGATTCACTTCGAGACTCTGGCTTCAGAAGTTCTGAGTGTTCCAAACACCATTTTCCTTGAAGTGCCTCGTAACCAGAGCTATGGATCGAGTGCCACATGCTCACCTCGATTGACGATTAAAACACATCCTTTGTTTACACTTCGAGCGAATTCCAGTCAACACTCCTCCACTCTCTTATTCTTTCCCAGAGTGTCAATCCTCCAAAGTAAATATCCACTCTGCATGTGTCCCTTCATTCATCAAGGACTCTTGTTGGCTTCGGCCTTTGAGACTTGTGACCTTCATAATTTTACTCTCCAAATTCCTTGAAGTGTCCTATCACTGAAGTGATAGATCTAATGCCACATGTCCAAACCACTGATGGCTAGGATTAGCTTCTTACCTATGGAACTTTGGACGACTTCTGGTCAATGGCTCCACTTCATCCTTTACTTTTTCCCTAGAGAGTACACTTTTGGATTCCACAATCTAATGATGCATGTCCTTCTCATATCGACGACCACAATTGACTCCGACAATTCATCCTTTGGGAGTTTTGGATTCACCACTCTTGCTTTCCTCTGAAGCACTCTTCTTCTGAAGTACGTGGATCTATGCCACGTGTCCTTCTAGATCCAATGGTCCATATTTCTTTGATCTTCATGACTTCGTGAAAATTCCTCTTTGCTCCATGCAAATATTCTAGAGATTTATCTTCCGGACTCTCTGATCTACTGCCACGTATCCCCCTTGATACTGATGCCCTCGATTTACTTCAAAACTTCAGGACTTTGGTGTTCTTTCTCCTTGAACACTTCCAAACCTCAGAATACGTGAAGTGCCAAGGACTTCGAAGACTATCCTCTGTGCAACTCTCTCAGATTTCATGGTCTGGAAAGTCCCTAATTCCTCCGAATGGATTTTGCTTGCTGATTGGGAAATTTTCAATGGGTTCCTACCTACTGAATAATTTCCATCTATTATCTCTTTTGAGCTCGTTCCTCCTCGAAACTTTAAAATTCTCATGGATGTTTCTATGACACTTAGCCGAATTTCAACCCTATGTGCACCTTGAAACATGCTTCTTTCACTTAACCCTTTTCTGGGAAACTGTGCACTCCTTTCAAGAGTTCTTACACGACCCGATTGTTCCTCCTGAACAATATGACATTGAGTTTGTTTCTGCCTACACACACCTTGTGTGGTCCCTTGCACTCTTTTGCAAGTAAAGCTTAAAAAATTTTCTTCTGAGTTTCTGAGTCAAAATAGACTCTGTCAATGCAATCCTTGCGGACACTATGCACTCCTTGCAAGTAAAGATTCATGTTATCTCTCCTGATCTTCTGAGTCAAACTAGACCCTATCAATGCACGCCTTGCAAACACTATGCACTCCTTGCAAGTAAATCTTCACATTATCTCTCTTAAGCTTCTGAGTCAAACTAGATCCTGTCAATGCACTCCTTGTGAACAATATGCACTCCTTGCATGATATTGTAGAAGAGAAACAATTAAAACTTATCTAATCCTAACAGATTCATACATTGAACCATGTATTGCATTCATAAGATAAGAACAAGTAATAACAGAGAAATGCAATTAAAAATAAATCCTACCATTCATTCAGATAGACACAGTAATAGCAACACCAAACATTCTAGATCAACGCTTCTCTGTTATATTCATTCAAATGATATGTACATGAGATCATAAAACTTTGATAAGCTTCAACAATTCAACAATAACAACTTCAGTAACTTTCAACAACCTCATTCGACATACAATACATATATTTATGCAAGAAGGGATGATAAATATTCTCCCTCTGACTACCTTTAGTGATATCCTATCAAATTAAAATATTTCAACTACTAAGGATTATTACAATAAAGTATCGATACAAACATATAAGAGTGAATGCTTCAGATCTCTACTGATATTAAATACATTAAATAAAATACAATATCCATCGATCTCACGCGATGGTTCAACCTATTAGTATTTAAGAACTTTAATTACAATCCTTTTAATATATTTATACGATATTCCATCTTTAAATTAAAAATCACATCAAAATGCGCACTAGGGTGCTAAGTTGTCTTCCACTTGCACTTTGATGACGATTCTCCTGCATCACCCAATAGCTCAGGGAACCAATTAAGGAGGTTAGACCGTTCCATTAGTCGTACTACCCAAGTAACCAGGTACTAGAGAGTATCTTCCTGAGTGTTTTTCGCGGTGGAACTATAGCAATCCTAAGACTGATCGGTTTATATATGGAGGGATTCAATAGATCTAGGTCGATATGTATACAAGTGTTGTCTAATGCGCTACCACTTGAAGGGGTACCAACATCGGTTACAAGGGTGGAAAACAAATGTACGCTTGAGTACCACTTGTATTTCCTGATGTATGACTCCCCGACCATGGTTTTATTCATGTAACGACATATCTCTGTTGGTTTAAGATGTCGGTATACGTCTCTACCCTAAAAAAAAATTAACCCACAATTTTATTCCAAGGAAAGTGCTCTGATACTACTTGTAGTATTCAAGATATAAAAAAGTATGTATAACATAAATATTTTAGCTAGAAATGGCAGAACAACAATGATATAACAAGAACAATACCATAATAATACCAGAATAACACCAGAAATAGAAACTTGATTAATGATACCAATGTTCACTTGCCTCTTTGAGGGGGAAACCTACAATAGTTCATAGCTCTATTACAATAATATCTAAGACATGATTTCTCATACCCTCTACTCCTATTTATACTAAATCTATGTATCCAAAAGAACAATCTAGAGGAAGATCCTTCTAGAAGCGGAAGCTTATATTAGGTCTTCTTACATTTGACTTATTCTTCCTTATTACTAGGAATTATTAATATTTCCCTTTATTACATGGAATTATATTATTCTACCTATGTGATGGGTTAGGGAGGTTATATCCTTAACAAAATGGCAACAACCACTCCCTCAAACTGAAGATTTACATGCCCTCATGTAATACAAGAGTTGTTCATAGGGATATATTTTGACAAAACAATGTAATTTCTATGGTGGCATTCTTTTTTATCTGAGTGTGATGTCATCAAGGATGACTATAATTTTGATTGGTGAGATAATGTACGTGAGTTCCCAGAATGTTTCGAAAAACAATGGAAATGATGAAACCAATCTTATAATGTGCACAATCAATGGTTTGAAAGTAAATGGAAAAATCCATGGAAGATCCTCCAAACCATAATTGGTAATAATTTAAAAATATCCTCTCATTCATTTCCATAGTATAATATGAGAAGGTTAATGATGATATCAAACACCAACAACCCATTTACATCAAGCATAAATCCATAACAAATTAACAATGAGAATCTCAAACACCGAAAAATGCTAAAAAAATAGTCATCAAATCCATGGGAAAATGTGCAACAAAATCTTCCTATATGTGAAAGGAAGTTCCCATGTAGGTGATACAAAACATAAATGACCATGTGAAAATAGATTGTTTCCATTAAACGACTTATTCTACTACCCAAAATATGATAAAGATAATGTTGATCCATGTGGCCTCCCATAAATACCAACAACAACAACTTTTAAAATTGTGAACCAACATAAATGAACCCCATACCTCTATTTTCTTATATAGGATTGAATTCTATAACAAATTATTCTATTATAGGTTCTTGTGGGGAAACACAATCATTTCTTCCAACAGTTTCATGGGCTTTTCATGTCAACCACTGCTTTGTCTGTTGTTGGTTCTTGTGGAGAAACAACATTGGCTTTTTGTCCGCTTGTTGTTAGTTCTTGTTTGGTAGAAACAAGGGCCTCTATTGTAGGTTCTTGTGTGGAAACAATAGGTATTTTTCTTATTATCGGTTATTTTGTAACAACAATAGTGTATTTTGTAGCAACAATTGTATCATTTTATCCATTCAACAAGATTGTGGGAGATGATTCCATGGGTCGCATGGAACAAGGGATGTTTTGGAATGAACAAGGACAGTGATGGATGGGAAAGAGTGATAATGGCATGGTCAGGATAGGTAAATAAATGGAAAATGTCCCCTCTCAAACTAAAGATATTTCCCACCCCCAAGAAATGGAAAAAGATGAGGAAGTAGGACAAAGACCTAAGTGATTTTCCAAATACAAATCCATATCACTCAATGAATTGTGATTAAATAAAAGAGAAATAAGAATACTCGAACCTACCTATGGAGTCCATAATGTTCATAGGAGTATGGTATACAATGATGTAGAAACTTTACAAGGAAGATAAATGCAGAGCTCGAAACATGTAGCACAATGTTGATCTGAAATAGACTTATGATGTAGTAATGGTGTTGGAGATACTTCACACACACCTATGATTTATTTTTACTAAGGTTTTCCCAATGTTTATTAGTCATTATTTATTATCCTATAGTTTGGGGAGAATATTCCTCTAAGAGAATATTCTCTTCAGTCCACACTTTAGTTTGATCAGTTGAGTGGAGTCTAGATGACACATTAGGATTATCACCGTGCAAAATTGGGATCATCACCAGCTAATGCACATTGTCCTTGGGATTATCACCATACTAGAAAATTACTCATGATTCCTTGATATGCTCCTCACTTCACTATGTTTTAGTCAGTTAACTGAATACTGAGAGACTAGTTAACTCATACTAGGTTGTAGTTCACTCCCGTAACTTCTTAGGAGACTAGATTAGGTGGCAGTTTACTCTCTTAAATGTTGGTGTGTGTCCATATCACTCTAGACCACCACTATGTCACATTGAATTCTCCTCCAGTGTGCATTAATTGAGTTATACATAGTATATCATGTGTAATTTATCATTCATTCATTTGGTTAATGAGAATTCTTTTATTCTTTCTCTCCTGCTTCTCTTTTCTCATATTTTCTCTACAAATTGTGTATGTCATTTTCTAGCTAGATCTATTCTATGTAGGTTCAACACATTTACAAATGTATCTTGGAAATCATTATTCATAGAGTGATATGGAAATCCTTATTTAGAGAGAAAATTGGATGGATCATTTATTTCTCATTTTATTTACAAACCATGTCCGCCAACAAATTGGTTTTCAAACAAGATTTGTCTGACTTCTCCCAAAGGGTTTTCACAGACATAAATTTTTATTCCCAAGGAATTCCCTCCAACAAGCTAGTTTTCAAGCATTCCAAGGTCTGATGGCACATGAGACAGGTTTTCACCATCAAATTTATTAAGGGAAGGGATATGATAACATGGAAACTTGGCATGTAAATGGGCCAAGCTGACTTTATTGTGTGGGATAGGGGTGGGTGGAGCAGAAAATCATGGAAGTGATGGAGTGGTGGAGGTTGAAGTTTTGATTTAGGTTTAGTGGTTATATGAATTATATTTGTGTAAAGGTAATTGGATTTGATAGATAACCACATAATAAAATGATACTTTATGAACTTCCACATGCATGTATCATCAATCTAAGAGGAAGGAAATGTATAGTCATACCATGGTTTTGGTGAATGGGCATGATGATCATGATATCTTTTGGAAGGATCCCTTGATAACAATTGCATGGTTGATGTAGCAATGGGGAATATGGAAATGACACTTGACTTTTGGAACTTTGTTGTTCAAACTCTTTAAATCAATTCTTTATTTTTCTTGTTCTTCAATCCATCTGCAACATTGATGAAAAAGTTTGAGCAACAGTGCAACAATAAGGCTAGAGTAACAACTATAGTGGCACTATAACAACATCATTAAGGATGAATATAGCCTCATACATGCATATTTATGATGTTTGGATAGTATTCCCCTTCTCGCATGAAATTTTTTGTTCAAGAATCATTTGTGCATGAATTGAATTCTTTAGTCTTCCCAGGGCCTACAAAAAACCAAGCACTTACCTGCAATAAAACATGAGATCATGGAAGAAGATAGATGTACATAATCTCTTCATCTAATACATATGTAAAAAACAACAACTAGTTACTTATAAAACAAATCCAAAGAAAAATGAGTGAAACAAAATTCATTTTATACATATTGAGGAGTGGTAGTCGCCTTAGACTACCTGGAAGTATTTTATTGATAACTTCTTCGTTTCTCGTAAGATTTGAGTGATTCCAAATCCAAATGAAAAAAATTTCATGGGGCCACTTCTAATAGAAAAATGTTTTAATTTTTTTTTAAGGTGATATCCTAAATCTACTTAACAACATCCTGTAAGATATAGTTGTTTTCAAATTCCCACCTAGACCAACAATCACTAAATCAAGTACAAATTTTTCTTTTGATTTCGGATTGAGTTGATTCAAATTGGGGATGAAATTATATGTATATATGTATCTCCAATAGAAACAGGTTTTGAATCCAATAATAACAGATGGGTCAAATATGCCAATGGACATCCTAGGAGACAAATTTTTAGGAGTGTTGATTTAGGATAGGAAGTTAGTAGTTTGGGCGTAACTTTCTCATATGACATCAAAATTGAGTGATTCAAATTGCATAGTAAACTAGATTCATAGGAGAATATACTATAGAATATTGTTTTCAATATCTATCCAATTAGGCATAAAAAAAGTGATTGTCCCAACTTTGTCCCTGAGCTGCCTACTCTACACCCAGTCAATGTTTTGGTCATAACATTTTCATTTGAGATCCAAATTGAGTGATTTGAATTGGGTTAGAAGATATAATTAAATTTGTATTTAGGATAGAAACAAGTGTTAAAATTATTCTCATTTGGACCCTTGAAACATGACTATCCCGACTGCAGTTTTAGTAAATTCACCAAGCCAACATTCCATAAAATTCAATAGATAAGCGATAGCTCCCAAATGGTGATCCAAATAGATGTGAACACATCCACATAAAAAACAAATCAATTATCCAGTGCCTATATTGTGTGATATGACCTACAGAAGATATGGGGTAAAATGCAAAAGCAACACCTAAGTCAAGAATGAGAGAAAAATCAAACATTTAGTCAACATGTGTCATGAGAATAACGGGATCCTAACATAACCATCGTGCAAGTCCATGAATTTAACCATTAACTTAAAAATGAAATTGGTATAGTGAGATATTGACATAAACACCATGGGGATTCAAGAGAGTCCACAAAGTGTCTCACTACCCATGAAATAGTTTCCATAGTTGTTCATGACATTATGATTTTTGCATGAAGATGTCCTTGAAATTTTGATCAAGAATATATTACCACCATTCAAGCCATTGAGAAGTGTGTATTTGACATTATTCCTGAGATCAAATATTCTAAGTGTGGGCAAAGATAATAAATGGAGAATCAAGGGTTGCAAGAAGGGTATACAATAAATGAAGAAGGATGGTTTAATGGATAGAAGGGGAGAGAAATAAATGTTAGGAAGAGGGTGAGATAAATAAGATGTTGAGGAAATTATGAAAAGGAGAGAAGAGACCAAGGAAAGGTAAGAATAACAATTAATAAGAAACAACAGAAGAGGAAAGGGAAGCAAGGGGGAAAAAGAGATAATACGGAAGAAGGAATCTTAAGAGCGAGAAAACAAGAAAATATATGAAGAGTATACAATTAGGAAAAATAATAGCATATAGGAGTAAAAAGGTAAAGAGAAGTGGTGAAAAGATGGGAGAATAAAGGAAGTAGGATGGGTGAATAACGAAATAAAACTAAAAGCCTCAACAACCCAATATGCTACATAAAATTAATGGAAATTAACCTCATACATGATCATCAACATTGAAGGCTTCTACTCCCCCCTGCACTTTATTCGGTAAAATTATTATTCATCAATTCCTTATTCCTCTTGCCAACTTCCTCAAAAATTTGGTGTGTCCATCGATGTCCTAGCTGGTGTAATAGAAACAAAAAATTGTGACATGAGTCTATTGTAATCAGAGTTGTGACAATGGTCAATCATTGGTATTCAGTTGTCGATGTTGCAACATCACAACCAATGTTGCAAAAATGCATCCGATGTTGTAGTAGCCATGATAGAACCTATATATTTCTTTCCAACTTTAAGAGGAGATTAGTATGATGACTGACCCTTATTGCATTGTGTGTTTTTGGTATTTTCCTTTTATTTTACAATCTGAAAAAATAAACACACCTCATAAGATGAAAGGAAACACATGTCAAAGACATTATAAATGCATACTTATCAAAACAAAAAAATAAAACAAAATTGATATTAGAAGGAACATTGCACCATTGACAGTTCCCTGACAACAATGGAAAAAATGTTGGGTCATTTAATTACTTTCTTAATTTCTTAAGAAGATAGTTAGAAAGACTATTCATTTATTTATCAATTCGAGGTTCATATGGAACTTGCGAACTATCATGCATTGTATATGTAGGAACAATTATTCTTTCTATGCATTGTATTCAAAGTATCAATGATTACGTTTGTGGTTGGAGTATAGAAAATTCTCAAGCTATGGAAAGTTTCTATAGAAATACACACTTGTTGAAATAGAAACACACATTGCAGAAATGAAAGCATACCGATAGGAAAGTAAATAACTTAAGATGTGGTGGGCTCATTAGCTCCCTGATTTCAACCACTTGCAAGGATTGGTAAGTGGTGGATTGTGCTAGTACCCTGCTCACAGTAACCTACGGGGATTGGCTAGAAACACACAACACATAAGGAGATCTAATCTAAATCACTCTTGTAGGAAATTAAATCACACTTGCAGAAAAGAAACACAGAAGTTGCATATGTATCAAGAGTATGAATCAGATGTCTCCTGAACAAACCCCATCTATGTGTAGTAAAACTTATTACATAATTGAAACTTTAAATTACTTTTGCAAAAATTGAATTTCACACCACACTTGTTGAAAATAGGTCACACACGCTGAAAAAAAATAGATTAACTACTTGCTGCAAAAGAAATTAACTAAGTCCTCGAAATCAAAGCCTAATCCTTACCAAGATGATCAATGTCATTACCCAGAACAACAAATATAGTCATTGCATTAAGCACAATTATTCAACAACATATATGAATGCAACCCAATCTAGAATGCATTTATTAAAAACAAATGAATAAATGAAATCCAACATGAATACTTGATTGTATAAATAAACAAAACCTTGCGTGAGTAATCTAATTATGCGAACAAATTGAACCAAGAAACTAGTTAGAGAATTAAATAAAATAAAATCCTACATGAATTCATAATGAAATTACACAACAAGAAATGAAGGAAACCATTTAAGCTACACAACACTCTATTCTATTGGAGTGGGCCATGCCTCCATAGAGTAGAGTGTATTGTTCTACATCAACAATCACATCATAAATTAATTAAATTAATTAAGCTGATCAAAATAAATCAATATATTACAAATATGGAAAGGAAATAAATCAAATGAATTAATTAAAATATAATAAAAAAATTATAAAATAACATTTAAAATAAAAACTCACTGAATTATTCCATTGTCATTTGGACATTGCTCTTAAAGTCCTCCACGAATAATGGAGAGAGTGTTCTATTTTATACATAAATTCAATGGAAAATAGAAATAACAAATATATAAATAAATCCACTTATGGTTTAATGAATCCATAGTGGATACAACAAATTTGTAAATAATTAATAGTTTCCATTATCCTTGCTAACAATTAGAAAATAATAAATATCTTCTAAGATATTTTGGTACTAATTATCAAATAATAAATAACTCCAAGATATTTTTCCCAAGAATTCCAAGATCCTTTGCTAACAACTAGCAAATAATAAATAACTCCAAGATATTTTGCTAACAATTAGAAAATAATAAATAACTTCAAGATCTTTTGCCCAAGAATTCCAAGATTCTTGGTCAACTACTCAAACCAATATTTTGTCTTGGAATTGCAAAATTATCTATGTATCTTTGATTTTCGTGGACTACTATTATTTTTTCATAGATCCATAAATGAAAAATATGTGACAACATGGCTCACGGTTCCAACGACTGAAGGTTTTGGTGTTGTCTCATGGTTGCGATGGCTCAAGGATCCTTGGATGAGTTGCAACACAATAGTTGCAGCGAAAAGAGTTGCAGCACGAGAGTTGCAACACGGGATTTGAAACACATAATAGTTTTCTAGTGAGTTGCAACAATGTTCAAACTTGCAACAAGAGTGCTCAGAGTTGCAACAATGTTCTAGAGTTGTAACAATAAGTCTTAGATTTGCAACAATGTTCCAGATTTGCAACAACTACTATAAAATGTTGCAATGATGTTTAGAGTTGCAATAATTACTATAAAATGTTGCAACAATGTTCCAGAGTTGCGAGGATGTTTAGAGTTGTAGTCAGGAAAACCAAAATACATCTGGTGGGGATATCACATTCTGCACAATAACCTATCTAGAACATCATCTTTGCACATTAACTTAAAGATAAATGTAAATATATTATTTATCTAATATTTAACCATAATTCATATGAGATACTAAATAAATTCAATGGAAATCACCTTGGTTCAAAATCCCACATATAAGCATAAAAATGGATTAATAAGCATTAATATGAGGTTATGGGTAAGCAAGAAGGGATTAAAAATAGGGAAAGAGGATGTAAAAATGATGGAAATTCCATGGCTCAATAGTAGCCTCAAGGCTTGTAGGTGTTGGTTCTTTTGTGGAAGCACCTGTTTCTTCTCCCTTGCTAGTCATGGTAGCTTCTTCAATAGAGGAATCTTTTGTAGATGGTTCTTGTGTGGAAACCACAAGGATTATTGGTACTAGTTCTTTTGTAACATCACTAATATTTTCCTGAAAAAATTCTATTTATACTGCCTCTGCAATAATGGTAGATCTTGTGAAATGCTTCTAAAAATATAAATATACCACATAATATGTAGCACACTATTAGATGTTCAACCTGAAGGAAGTGTGATGGAACAAGATTAGTGGCAGACATGCAACAACAAAGCTTCTAGTGGATTGGTAGAAACAAAATCTTGGAAATATTTATTCAACAATATCTGATTTGGTGGAAGTGGTTACATGAATGATATTATAGTAGATTAATTCATGCATCTATATGAAGGCATAATACTTTGTATGAGACTTCACAGAGAAGGAAAAAAATTCCTCCTTGCTTATCTTCATACCATGTGTTATCTAAAATATAGTGAAAGAAATACTAATGTGTCTTGGACATCTCCCCGACACCAAAATAACATGCTATTTAATTACATTTCTATTTACAACAAGAACAATAAAAGAGATTATCATTAAATTATCAACCTAGGGTCCAAATACTTGCAATATGTCGTGCAGTATATATGCATGATACATGTTCTTAACTTCCACTATTTTTATAATACGATTCTATGGAAAAGAAAATGCATCACTATCTAGGAAAGACAATGACGTTGCAAGAAATTAACATACCACATATTCTAAGAGAAATAAAAATTCTACAAAAACTAAACAGACTTGCAAAAGTAAAAGAATGTAAAGAAAATCAAACTGTAAAAATAAATAAATTCAGAAAATAGGAAATGAAAGACTACCTAACATACACAACACTTTATTCTATTGGAATGGATCCTTCCTCCATTGAATAGAGTGTTGATATTAAACTACATAAAAATTAAATTCATCTCTCATTACTTCTACAACATTGTAACACACCCAAACCTCTAAACTTACTTAGGATGGTGGACTGTTCGATTTCCTCTTCCTATTTTACTAAGAACTTAGTTATGATCCGTCATCACCTCTTTCCATCATGGTGTACATGAGAAATTATCTTATCACATCATCCAATTGTGTCTAATATGCTCACTCTAAACCCAACTCCGAACAGGTTTGCATAAGAAGACTGCTACATAGAATAGGAAATAAATATTCCCAATCAAAACATTGTGATTCACTCTATGAAGCTAGAGAAATGGCCAGTATTGAATCAAGTTTTCTACCTGTTGGGGAGGAAGGCTACTTCACCCACATTCTATCCTGATCACATCACTCTGATGGACCTATTTTCGACAGATCCAATGGTCTTCGGTCAAAAAAATCAACTATCTCGATTAAATTGATGCCTTGAACTACACAATGGTTAATTCCTCTCCCATCAGTCATAAGGAACATTGGACGGTGGGGTCCTCCAAAAATATAACAACTATGGTTTATCTAAATACCTCTCTCAAATCAACAATTCCTATCCACTCAATAGTTCCTATCCACTCAGGATATTATGCCATCAGAATGCACCTACTCCAAGAGATCATGAGAATTATTTATCGGTTCTTCTCCTATGGAATTCCTCCAATGGATCCAACAATTCTCATATCATCACTCATCATGGTCACAGATCACTTGGAGCTCCAAAGATGCATGATTTTTACCAGTGCCACTCTTTGTCTAGGTTTTTCTCATTAGAATGGATCATTCCAAATCAAACAACTCTAAACCCATCAACATCCCCTCCGATAGTTCTACGATCCTCTCATATTCGATCTCTCAACATCAAGTGTCCTCCATTGAAATACTCTCTTAGACCCACTTCGAGACCTTCTCGATCCCTAGTTTTTGATAGACTTCTCATCCTAACACTGGGGCATCAACGACCTATATCTCATCGAATTGACCTCCAATAGATCAATGTCCCACACTTGCTTAGGATATTCCCATCGACATTCCCCTGATACTTCACACCTTGTGATTTTCCTATGGCTTCACATCATGACAGGATTCCTCCCGAGGCCCAAATATCTAACCAACAATCAAGATCTTATCCTTTCGTTGAATTAAGGATTGTTAATCCTCAGGGTTCAAATAAGGGTTATCAATCAAGATAAAGGTTATTTTCAGGATTTAGAAATACGATAGTATTTCCAGACTCTCTACCAGAGTTTAAATAGGATCCTTTAGGCTCATACACCATTATGTAACCAACTCGGAGTAATATTCTCCAAAGTCCCAAATGAAGATCTTGCATTATGTAATATTTCCATTCAAAACCAGAAGGAAATCACTAGGTTAATGGATGGTCTAGGACTTAACAGTCCTAAATTCTCTCTCGAAAGGATTTATCTCACTTCCCTCAGGATACTAGACCACTTCTTTGACAACCAAGAACACTCTACCCAAAACACCCAAATGAATATTTTACATCTTGCAAGATTTCCATTCAAGGGTTGGGAAGTTTACATGAATATTAAATTGTATTGACCTTCTTCATTTATTCATTCCTTGTTAACAAGATTGGTAACTAGGAAGGTTCTTTTATTCCATTTAAATCAAGAATTCAATATCATTGATGTAATCAAGTCTACAATATGAACATGAAACAATCTAGAACCATTATTAAGCATTGGATTGACATTACAATAAAAAAAACTTATATGTCTAGTGATGATTCCAACCAGCCAACTGTCTGAGGTTAAATTCCTTTCCTCCCAACCATAGGATATGTTGCATGATGATTTTATACAAAATTTCACCCCTGTTCTAGGCCATGATACCACAAGGGGATTATCTGACCTGAATTCCAAATCAAGAAATGGTTCAAGAAGGTTACTCTCCTTCACTACATTGGAAACAACTGAAGTTTTCCTCTTCCCATTGAGCTCAGGACCTCCATGAGTTTATCATACACCTTCAAAACTTGATTTCCTCTATATAAGGGAGCCCTTTCTCTACTTCATAGTCCCTTAGTGACCTCCCCTTACCAATGCCAATTTCCTTCCAGTAAGCACAAAGTCATGGTCCTCTATTGTTCTAGTATAGATATGGGTCTTCGATGTCTAGGGTGACCATTCAACTCTTGGGAGAGATTTTTATTTTCTTTAGAAAAAATTCCAATATATTCTTCATTGATTAGAGTCGAGTGCATTATATCCTCTTGATTATTTGCACCATTTTTTTGTGATTCCACAACTCACATCTACATGCAATTAATCTCTGTGAATCTGCATGCTCTCTGTATTCTCTTTTATATGTTATCCACTAGTCTCTTTTATGTGTGTACCATTCTTTTTCTTCACACTATGTGTGTTGTTCTCTTTCTTTTCCCTCTTCTTCCTCATTCCTTCCTCCCCACTGGGAAATTCTCCTCCTCCTCGGGATCCTAGATGACTTCTTTCAAAAACAAGCCCATAATGTCATGCTTTTGAATCGAAGGGCAAAATCTTGTGCATCCTTTTGGCTAGAGTCTCAATAGACCCTTCACTCCTCCAATTACCAAATCAATCAACAATTATAACTACTCAAACACCCACCTTGATCACCATTAAGAGTTCCCTTGGGTCAAAAAAATACAGGTATGTTGGATAGGTAGTGCTTTCAATTCATGCAGGTGTAGGCTAGATTTTCTAACAAGCTTCCTATTTTCCTCATTCAAACTTCCCAATTCCACCTCATCAGTCCCATGCATGGTATCATGGCCAGCAGTCAATTATTCTTTCCCAATCAATTGTCTGGTGTGTTTTCATTAATCATAAACACAATCACATGCTTCATAAATCACAATACATTAAGTCTTAGCATAATTGCATCCATGGGGGAAAACAGTGTGTTAGATTCCCCTCCCCCTTAAATAAACACCATCCTCGGTGTTTAAAACACCATATATACAATTTATACAGGAAACAAAAAAGGGTATGCCATCCTCATGGAATCTTCCAGTTCCCTTGTAGCCTCATCTTCCCCAAAGTGATTCCATTTCACATTGAATTGAATGAGGACTCGGTTCCGAAGCAATGTTTCTCTCCTATCAATGATGCGTTGAGTTTTGGTATGGAATTATCCCTCTTCTTCCACCTATATCACATTCCAATAAACTACATGATTATATTCATGAATATACTTCTTTAATAAATATAATGGAACATGTTGTGATATTTAACAATAGGTGGAAGGGAATGTCTATATGTTATTTGTCCTACTCTTTCCAGGACATTAAATGGTCCACAATAACAGGGTGATAACTTCGCTGAAGTTCCCATCCTTAGGGAACTCCTTTTGGGTTTTACCTTGAGATACACATGATCTCCCACCTTGAATTCTTTAGAAGTTCTATTACTATTTGCACAACTCTTCTTCCTATCCTAGGACGTTTTCAAAATCTAGCTTATTTTTATTACTACCTACTCCATTTTCTTTAGCAATTTTGGTCCAAGTGTGATTCTATCCACCCTATTGTCCCAAATAATTGGAAATATGCATTTACTACCATACAAAGCCTCAAATGGACTCGTATTCAATGAATCCTGATAACCTTTGTTATAGGAAACTATACCAAGGGTAGATATTATTTCCATCATTTGGGTTGATGCATGAAATGCATCCTCAATATGTTGTTGGATTACTGAGAGGGGGGGTGAATCAATAATAATGTAATTATAATCCTTTTTCTTCAAATGTTATATCAATTTAGAATTATTATCCAATAATGAGCAGTAAGAAATAAACAATCACACACATACACAGTACACCATTGTTTTACGTGGAAACTCAAATCAGGAGAAAACTACATAATGCTTTTTCTTATATGTCTTGAAGAATTACATTCATTGGAAGAACCAACTTCCTTTTTTTTCCAGATGCAACTGGAAGGAGGCTCTAACCCCCTAGTTTCTCAGACTACAACCTGAGGGAAGATCCAACTCCCCAATTCTCTAGCTACAACCAAAAGGAGGCTACAATCCCCTATGTTCTCCGGCTACAACAGGAAGGTGGCTACAACCATGTGTCCTTGCCCCATCCTACCACCCTAAATTAGAAGTAGAATGATGGAACCACTTTTACACTATCACTGTGAGATATACCGCTGTAAACTTGTACCAATAAATCTTAACCATGCATCAACCATGCATCAACTTGTACCTCAACGTGTAATCAACCTGTACCATAAACAAGTGCATCAACCATGCACCAACATGTAATAAATATGTACCATAAACAAGTGCATCCAACCATGTACCAAGTATGTACCAATCATGTGTCAACTACTCATCAACTATGACTCATCAATATGTACCAAAATCATCAACTATACACCTCATGTATGTGCCAACTCATCAACTACTTGTCTCAACCATGTACTCAAAATGTACCTCAACCAAAATCTCTCATCAAATGCATCATCCAAATCTTATTTGTAGCTCTATAATAGACTTGGTGTATATGATCACATTCCTGCAAACCTTCCTTAACTTTAACAACAAGAGACTAGCATTTTCATCAAACTTTTTTTTAGTCTCACATGCCTAGTTTTGGATTAGTCAACAACCCTAACTTGAAGTAATCATTACTTTGAAATTGTAATGTATAAATATATGGAACTGATACACAATGTTCTTCAGTGTGGTTTATGCAATTCCTCCAGGTGTAACTACTTGGAACCTCTCAGAAAATGAGTTATAGCAAAAATGTCATACCTTGTTGAATTTTGTCTTATTCTAGAGAGCGGCCTTATAAAGCATGAACCACACAAAATATTCATTGAATTGATCTAAAACTGTTAAAAAAAATACTAAAGAATGTACCCTAATCAACACACTTTGTTTCACTGAATTTTGATCTGTTGTGAAGAAGTTATGACGTTTTTACTCGAAACACCTGTTTTTGACTAGTTTCAAGAGTAGCCACAAACCCTATTTTCCATGGAGTGTAACTCCAAAAATACAATGACCCAGAAGATGAATTTTTACCACAGATACTTGGGTATGTTTTCTCAATGGAATAGAAATTTCACGGTTTGAATCATTATATAAAAAAAATTATAGCGAAAATGGTGAGACGACCTGTAAATAATATACCTTAGAAAGCACCATTAAAAGAATTTATCCTTCCTTGCATTTCCTCCTTATTTTCTTCACCTTCCCTAAAAAATTCATCTTAGATATCCTTGGTTACCTCAGACACCTATAGATATTCAATATTCTCACGTGTGATTAAAATGAGAGAGCCTTGCTTCTTATTTATACTCTCCAAGTAGCTTCCTTACAAACATCTTCCAGGTCACCTGGCCCACTTTCCTTATTTTAGGGTTAACCCACTTATAATTTATGCATTAAATTTATTGTTGAAATAATTTATTTTGTATTCACTTTGAATTATAATACACTCATCACTTCACTTTATTATTTACCTTTTAAAATCTCTTAAACCACTTTGATTACTTTGACCTTTTGGGGCTTCTAGATGACATGTGAGGGTCCTCCAACTTCGTAAGGCCATAACTCTCAAACCGTGAGGAGTTATGTGACATTCCACATACGACCAGAAATGGAATGACATGTAATATCCATATAGAATATTATTACCTTCAAATATAGAAAAAAGCATACCGTTATCCATCAAACAAACTTGGGTCCATTACCCAAACCTGGGTTCTCCAACTTCACATGGTCATAACTCTCTAACCGTGAGGAGTTATGTGACGTTCTACATACCACCGAAAATGGCATGAAAAGCACTATCCATATAGGATAGTTTCCTTGACAAATTCACTGTCCTTCATCTCATTATTCCATAATTAAGCATGGGTTCTCTTACTCTGAAAGCATCTTCCCGTGAGGGATTTCACCATAAGGGGACCACTTTGGAGTTAATAGATATTTACTTCTTATCAACCATGAGAAAACAATGACGATTCATATTTACATCAAAAAATATTGGGTCCATTACCCAAACCTTTGTTCTATGGGACTTTCTTCAAGGGTTGACATCAATGACAACCAACCTTAATCAACACATGTATTCTAGTACTCAGCTCACCCTTTCAGTATAACCATTTGTTTGAGAATGGTAGGCTATGTTGAATTTTAGTTGTGTTCCTAGACCTACAAAAAATCCTTTACATAAATTCTAAGTGAACTTCACATCTCTGTCTGAAATTATGGTCTTGGGAAAACCATGCAATCTGAAAATATATTTCATAAAAATATTATCAACATCCATAGCTTTAAAAGTAGATTTAATGGAAGTGAGTTTCCTTGGTTAACTTATCCACCACTACCATGATTTCATCATGTTGTCCAACTGTCTTTGGAAAACCAGTAATAAAATCCATGGAGATTGTTTTCCATTTCCATTCTAGAATTCACAATGGTTGCAATAGTCTTGCAGGGTGCTTGTGTTCAACTTTGACCTATTGGCACTCCAAACACTTGGAAATATACTTTTCGATGTCTTTCTTCATTCTTGGATAGCAATACAACTTATTTACTGTTGTTATCATCTTTTGATAGCCAACATGACCCACACAAGGAATCCTATTAAATTCATCCATAATGAGATATTTCAACTCTGCTGAATCAGGCACATACAACTTATTGTTATACAATAGTAACTCATCAGTTGCAAGGTGATATCCCTCATACGTTTTCTTACTGAGTTCTTGTTGTAAACCTTCTCTTACTAAATTAAAAAAAGTATCTTCTTGCAAGAGAATTTTTATTCTCTGCTTGATGTCAAACTCAATTACACTTGTTGTTTCTAAGGGAATCATCTACACACTTTGACTCAGTGCATCTACTACTCTTTTTTTGTTTCCTTTTGTATTTTTGATATCAAAATCAATCTTTCTAATCAACTCCATCCATATGGAATTTTTAATTTTCAATCATGGCTGATCAAAAAGATACTTTACGCCACAATGGTCCATCATAAAAAAAAACATTCTTCAAAGAAAGTAGTGCCTCCACATGTTCAGTGCTTGCACAATCGCTACAAGTTCCAAATTGTGGGTGACATACTGCTACTCATGCTCATTTATTTTTTGTGACTCGTAACATATCTCTTTCCCTTATTGCATAATAAATCCACTGAGCCCTTCCTTACAAGCATCAATACAAACCAAGAAATCTTTCCCAGGGTGTGCAATGTTCAAAATAGGGGCATTGGTCAAAAGGTGCTTCAACTGCTGAAATTTGAATTCACACTCTGTTGACCATACAAATTTATTCCCCTTCCTCTAAAATGAAGTAAAGGGATGATCAATATTGGAAATTCATTTAATAAACTTTCTTTAATATCAAACTAATCCCATAAATAACCTTACTTTAGTTACATTCCGAGGGGCAGGCCAATCCATGATTTTATTTATCTTCTCGGGATCTTATGCCACTCCTTCTACTGAGATTGTGTGGCCCAAATATTGGATCTCCTTCTAAAATAATTCACACTTACTAAACTTGGCATATAGATGGTGATGTATCAACACACGTGACACCAATATGATATGCTCTTCATGCTATTGTTTGGTCTTAGAATACAATAGAATATCATGAACAAACACTAGGACAAAATTATCCAAATACTTGTTGAGAACAATATTCATAAGAACATGAAGATAATTGGTGCGTTAGTAAGACCAAATGGCACTACCACAAAATCATAGTCTCCATACCTCATTCTAACATTTTTCTTGTGGATGTCCTCATCATTAATCTTCACTTGTTGATATCTTGATCTCAAGTAAATCTTAGAGAAAATTGTAGCTCCTATGAGATGATAAAAAAGATCATCGTTCCTGAGAAATGGATACTTGTTCTTGGTGGTTATCTTGTTCAACTATCAGTAATCAATACATAATACAATGTACCATACTTCTTCTTTATAAATACTGCAGGTGCTTCACATAGGGATACACTAGGTTGATATATGCTTTATCCATCATCTTCTTTAGTTTCACTTTCAACTCCAGTAGCTCGAGTGTACTCATTTTGTAAGGTAATTTTGATGCTGACATCACTCTATCCACAAGATCTATTGAAAAATAGAGATCTCTCTTAGAGGAATTATGGGTACCTCCTCCAGAAATACATATTTAAATTCCCACAGTACTGGGTAATTCTCAACCTTCATCTCCTTACTTTCTGTTGCATTGAGTACTTGTATTGCATACAAGGAACACCCTTTTCAAATGAATTTCTTAAGTTGCAATGGTGAAATATTTCTAAATGATATTAGCTTCCGAATTCCTTGAAACACCCTCAAGTTTCCTTCTGCGTCTTCACATTCTAAGGTATTGTCATATCAGTTCAATTTTTCCTTATGAACAACCAACCAGTCCATGCCTAACAACACATCATATGATTCTAGGGGTAGTATATTCAAGGATGATTAAGTATCCAATCCACTCATTTCAAATGGACAGGCCTCTAACACCTATTCCACTTTTCTCTTAGTCCATGTAGCTAACTAAACCAATCATTCCTTTGCATGTTTCTTTCTATGTAAGGCAAATGCTTCAACAATTTGAGGTGAAAAATAACTAAGATTAGAACCACGTTCAATCAAAATAGAAATGGTTTTCTTGCCAATTATACCTTCCATATCCACCACATAAGCTTGGTGGTCTACTTGTTGATTCTCAATAGTAATGTATATCCTTGGCACACTTCGGGTCACATCATTGAACATATTAGCCTTCTGAACGTGATAAAATATTTTTCTTTCATGCTATTTGTGAGGGAAATCTCTTAACAAATGTGTCTTTCTGCAACCCCAATACTATAGAGGTCCTTTATTTGGCTTATCTAATCTTTCTCTTTCCTTCTCCACTAGTCTATTTCCACTCTAAGATGGAAAGTTCTATTCGTGCACACTTCTGCTCAGATGACCAAACTAAGCACCTTTGTTGGAATTCTTGTATTGGGATGACTTAAATCCCTTCTTTTGGAATCTAATTTTATCTTTTCTCTTTCAATCCTTAAGAGGCTCCTTCCTATTCTTGGATTAGTCATAACAACACTTTTCCTTCCTAATAGTATCCTCCAGGGTATTAGTCTCATCAAATTCAATCCTATCCTAATAGGACTACGGAAACACATTGAGGAAATGTTCTATACTTTCCTTTTCATCGTTGAGGTAAGGGACATACCTCAACAAATCCAATGATATCGTGGCATAAACATCCATGGTAAGTTTCCCCAACTTGTGTTCATGGAACTCTTTAATGTTCCCTTAAAAGTATTTCTCCAATAATTATTCATTCCTAAAATAATTCTCAAATTGATTCCAGTTCAAATTTCTTTCCTTTAATCCCTTAACTTCTTTGAGGTCCTCCCACCATATGGAGGCTCCTCCATTTATATTGAAGATGGATAATTTTTATTTTGTATTTTCTGAGTAAACTCGAAAATAATTTATGAGGCCCAACAACCAAGCCTTAACTTCTTCTCCTTTCTTTATTTCTCCATCAAAGGTAGGGGACTTAGCCTTCTTGAACTCTTTTGTTAGAGAAATTTGTGAATGTCTCTTCTTATTATTCATGGAAAAACTTGATCCAATGTCACTACTGGGCAAATTGTAACATGCCCAACCACCCATAGCCCGGGGTACGCTACCTTCAAGCCCTCCCTTGAACTTCTTTCTCTTACCAATACCTTTTTAAAATTTAAGGATGCATAAAAGTAAAGACTTTAACAACATGCACAACAATAGTCAACAAGCATACCTAGTCTAAAGATTCAATTAAATGATAATTAAATGTACAGTGGAAATAAATTCATATACATGAAAATGATACCATAACAAAGATCACTTATCTTTATGAAATATGACACCAATTCTCTGTAGACCGAGGACGTTCCACCCAAACATAGACACTACTATTCCAAATCTCAAAAACAACATCACCCCCGAGCCAGGGCTATGAATCCACAAGGACAGTTCCAGAGTGTTACTTGGCTTCCCAAACTAGTCAGGACCCAATCTCTTAGAGGCTTCCCAATTCTCACAGCAATCCAAGTACCCAACTCTCTTCTACCCATCTTGTACCACCTGAGAGAACAAACCTCCATCCTTATCTGGCACGCAGTCCCTCAGGCAGTCCATCTCCTTATTCGGCTCCAGCACAACTGGTCCAAAATCTCAATGCTAGAACTCTCAGGACTCACAGCTGTGAGAAGCGCTTGACACAGGTCAATGCATCTGAGACATGGAGGCCTCAAATCATGCATGGATCACACCAATGCTAATCTTCCACAATTCGACTCCCTTTCCCGTGGCATCCAGTTCCAAGTCATGTGTGGCATAGTTCCTCTCATGTTCCTTAAGCTTTCTAGACTTATATCCAATGAAATGCCCATTTTTCATGAGGACTCCCCCAAGTCCTTCCTTACATGCATCTGTACATACCACGAAAAATTCATTTGGGTTAGCAATCTTTAACACAAGTGCACTACTAAGTAATTCCTTCAACAGATTAAAATTATTTTCACACTTGAGTGTCCATTCAAATTTAGTTCCCTTCTTTTGCAAAGAAGTGATGGGATGAGTAATCTTAGAGAACCCTACTATGAACCTTATGTAGTAGCAAGCTAATCCCATAAAAGATCTGACATCTGACACATTTCTAGGTGTTGGCCATCCTCTTATGGATTCGATCTTCTCTCGATCTACCCCTATGCCCTTATCTGAAATAATGTGTCCCGAGTAATGGATATGATTTTGATAAAAAGAACACTTACTCGACTTGGCATACAATTGATTTTCTCTCAGTGCTTGCAATATCAGTCTTAAGTGATGTTCATGCTCCTCTTCAGACTTAGAATATATAAGTATGTTATCCAAGAATACTATGAGAAACTTATCCAAATAATTTTTGAATATGTCGTTCATTAAGCACATGAAGACAACTCGTGCATTGGTCAGTCCAAATGGAACCACTACAAATTCATAATGCCCATACCTAGTCTTAAAGGATGTCTTATGAATGTATTCTTCCTTGATTCTTACATGATGGTATCCTACCCTCAGGTCAATCTTTGAGAATATATTTTCTCCTATTAGATGATCAAAGAGGTCATCAATTTGGTGTAGAGGATACTTGTTCTTTATAGTGTACGTGTTCAACTATCGGACGCCAATACACAACCTCAAGGTTCCATCCTTCTTTTTGACAAAAACTATTAGTGCTCCCCAAGGTGAAACACTTGAACATATGTACCCTTTCTTCAACAATTCCTCCAACTACATTTGTAATTCTTTTAACTCTGGTGTGCTCATTATGTAAGGTGTTTTTGATAGCAGGGAAGCTCCTGGCACTAAATCAATTGAGAAATCTATCTCCCTTCTTGGTGGAAATCCGGGTATTTCTTGGAATACATCTTCAAATTCATGTAGTACCAAGAAATATTCAAGGCTTGACCCTTTTGTATTATCTATCTCTTCCACATGAGCTGCATACAATTGACATCCTTTCCTAATACATCTTTTTAGTTGTAAGGATAAAATATCCCTTATAGAGATGGGTCTTGGAACTTCTTTCACAATTCTTTGTTTTCCATTTCCATCAATACATGTAAATGTCTTTTTATGACAATATAGGACAACATGATGTTTGTCCAACCAATCCATTCCAATCAGAATAGCATAAGACCCCAATAGTATGATATTTAGATCCATACTAGTATTCACACCATTAAGACTTATGGAACAACTTCTAACCATATCATGGATTCCTCTTTTGGTTCCAGTGGCTAACTGAACCAAACTTGTTTTTCCAAGTTTAATTTTATCCAAATCTAATCTATCCACTATATTAGGATCAATGTAGCAATGAATTGCTCATGAATCAATCAAAATAGCAACAAGCTATTTTATGATCTTACCTTCCACCTCAATCATATTGGACTGGTACTCTGCTTGTCGATCATTTAAGGCTACATAGATTCTTCCCATATCTTAGAATGTTGTAGCCTCTTGGATGTTGTGCACAATCTTCACTCTGTCCTTTCTGTGTGGGAAATCCTTGTACAAGTGATCTTCCTTGCATCCCCAACATTGGATTGGTGGTCTTCCCCTTTTTCCCAAGGAATCTTCCTTTTTGAAATCTCCCTTAGCATACTGATCTTGATGATTTCTATTAGGCTCATTCCTATTGAAGGAAGGTTTGAATCCTTTCCTCCTCTGATCAGAATTCACATTTTTCTTGTCCTTCCAAGATTTCTGTAGATATTCTCTTCCTTGGCCTTGCTCATACATGTATTTAGCCTTTCTGATGGCTTCAGTCAAGGTCTTGGGCCCATCATACTTGATCTTTTCCTTATAAAAGGTTGGAAGTCCACTTAGAAATATCTGTATTTTCACTTTCTCATCACCAATAAACCTGACATACTTTAACAATCCCAAGAAATTCTTCTCGTACTCTACCATAGTCATGCTTCCCAACCTGAGTTCAAAGAACTCCTACATTTTCTTGTCATAGAGATGCTCTGAGAGGCAATCCTTCTGGAATTACTTCTTGAACTACTTCCAAGTGATCCTACTCTCATTAATGTGCTCCACTTGATTCAATTGATCCCACTGCGTTGCAGCTTTCCCATGTAAATCGTAGGTGGCAATCCTGGCTTCCATATTTGATGAATAGTTATGCAACTAAAAATATCTCCTGAGCCCAAGAAACCATGCTTCAACATCACCTTCCCTTTCTCTTTCACCCTCAAAGGAAGGTGGATTGAGATTCCTCATCTATCTTTGCAAACTATCTACCTCTTGTTTCCTTCTTTGGTTTCTGACAGGAGACATCTCTGGACTGCTTACGGGATCATCCGATGCATACAATTTTCTTTCCAAGTAAGGAGGTGAGTGGTGTCCATGAGCTCTACTAGAACTTCTGGAATAACCAACTCTTCCATGATCATCCCTTCTTTCATGGCACCTGCCTTCTTCCTCTTGTCTTGAGTTTGATCCCTTCTTCATTTGTCTCTGCAACTGATTTAAGCTTTGCAACACTCGAGCATTTATCTGACTTTTCTCTCTCATCAATCTCTCATTGTCTTCTTTGTAGCTCTGCACTTCCATATTTAGGCTTCCTACTATTTCTATTAACATTTCCTATTCTCCTTTTCCCTTGTATCGATTGGACTATGTCTTTGCATTACCAACTTTGGTATTCTATCATTTTGCCTCCTTATCATGACTAGAGGCTCCCTCGCCTTCTTCCATTTCCTCAATACACATCCTGAGATGATGTGCTTAAACCCCTTAATTCTGCAAAATGTGCAAGTGACCATTTTGTTAGAATTATGCATATGATAAACAAAATTACCAAACCATGCTACAGGTCTCTCTTTTTTCTTTTGTTCATGCAGATCATATCCCCATTCTCCAAAAATAAAAGTGTCATGTTATCCTTGGCTGACACAGAATTTCATCATGCGCAGGCACTTCCTTCAAACCACCTTCCCAGGTGACCACAACTAGAAACTGCGGCTAAATCCTTCCTTAGCACTTTTCTGTCTCGATGACCACCAATTTGGTCCTTATCCCTCCTTCCCTCAGCTCTCAATCTGCATATGACCATGGCCATCACCCTATGCTTAGATGAAAAGAAGTTTTCTAGAGCTTTGGGACTTCAGAAATTTCAACTAGGATTGGATCAACGATCGTTGTCCTCTTTCACGATGAACGATCGAGATCCACTTCGGGACTCCATGCTTCGGGGGTCTCAAATTTCCTTGCTTGCCTCCACCTAGAATGCTTTTACCCAGATTTCATGATCTGATGATGCATGTCCTCCCATAGATCAGTGACTATGAATCGCTTTGGCTCTTTGGGCTTTGGAAGTTTCAAACCTTCCTCCTACACATTCTCCCGGAGTGCTTTCACCCGAAGTCAACGATCCTTCAACGTGTGTCTTCTAGAATCAACGGTTGATATGTACTCCAGCCTTCAGGCCTTCAAGATTTTTTGACCCAACACAACTTGTCACATCCTTCCCCACTGGAGTGCCCAGTCTCCAGACTGTACGATCTGTCACCACGTGGTGAAATACTGGAAGTGTACACGTGGCCTAATCAGGCGGGTGACACATGTCACGATCTAACTGACATTTCAATACTCCATATGCTCAAAAATTACTGACACATGGCACACATCCCATGTGTCCACATCATCCCAGGTGACGTTCGCAAGCCATGTCACTTCGGCTCTTTTAGCTTCAGGACTTTGTGAGTTTCCATACTGGCACACTTACAATTCTCCCGAACTTTGAATTCCCAAACTAACCAATCTGTCGCCATGTGTCCTTATGGATTTGATGACTAAGATTCACTTCAGGGCTTCACCCAAAGTCCATGCATCTGCACCACGTGTCCTCCTTAATCTAACAATTGAGGCTTACTTCGGGTCTTTGGACTTCATAAATCTCAACCTTCAAAACTTATATGGACCCACTGGCTTTTACTTGAAGTCTTGGATCTGGTGATGCGTGGATCTCAGCAGATCAATGACTGAGATCCTTTCAGATATTTGGGTTTCAAAAATATCAACCCTCAAACTTCATTTTTCCCCGAAGTGCGCTGATTTTTTCCGTGTGTCCTCCTGTATTGGATGACTGCAATTCACTTCAGATATCTGGGGTCTAGAAATCTCAATTCTCAACTTCTCCTTGCTCACCTTTTCCCAGAGTTATTTCACCTGGAGCACACGATCAGTTGACGCATTTCCTCCTACATATCGACGGTCCCCGAATACTTCTGATCTTCAGAGGTTCGTCACTCGAGAACTAGAAAGGAACATGACTGCATGCCTTTCAATTTGGGGGGGCATGCATCGATGGTTTGGAGTAACCCTCTTTTCACCTCACAATTCTCTTGATGCTGACATGTAACCCCATTGTGAAACCGTGGTTTGGATTGTGGGACCACCTTGGGAAATTACCTCCTGTGCAACTTGGTTCCCCACAATGCCTCATGTCCCTTGATCTCTCTCTCCAATGGGATCTGACGGTTGGGACCTTACCCCTTTCTTCCTTTTCATCAGATGACCCCTGTTCACCTGTCCTCCGATCCAACGATCCCTAATCTCTCCTGATCCTATAGTGGTGATCACTCCGAAATTCGAAGGGGGACAATCATGATCCTTCGAACCCATTACAATGGATCTCTGACGATCTAACTCCTGTGTAGGTTCTGCAAAGCCATTCCTCTTGACCTTTTTAACTTCATGGTCAGAATTTGATCTTGACCCCGAGACTCTGACCAACACACCCAGGCCATACTGGCCCAATATTTCAACCAGAAGCTATGATACCAAAATTCAACATACCCAGCCACCCACAGGAATAGGTATGCTACCTTCAAGCCCACCCTTGGACTTCTTTCTCTTACCGATACCTTTTTAAAATTTAAGAATGCATAAAAGGAAAGACTTTAATGACATGCACAACAGTAGTCAATAAGCATGCCTAGTCTAAAGATTAAATTAAACGATAATTAAATATATAGCAGAAATACATTCAAATACATGAAAATGATACCATAATAGAGAGAAAATATCTTTATGAAATATGACACCAATTGTTTGCAGACCAAGGACATTCCACCCAACCATAGACACTACTGGTCCAAATCTCAAAAACAACATCACCTTAGAGCTAGGGCTATGAATCCACAAGGATGGTTCCAGAGTGTTACTTGGCTTCCCAAACCAGTCAACACCCAAGCTCTCACAGGCTTCCCAACTCTCACAACAATCCAAGTACCCATCTCTCTTCTACCCAGCTTGCACCACCCGAGAGAAAGGACCTCCACCCTTCTCTACCACCCAGTCCCTTAGGCAGTCTTTCTCCTTATTCGGGCTCCAGTGCAACTGGTCCAGAATCTCAATGATGGAACTCTCAAGACTCGTATCTATGAGCAGTGATGGACACATGCCAACACATGTCATACATGCAAGCCTCATATCACAGCTAGATGACACCAGTGACCATTACATCCAACTATCTTGTGGATAATATTTAGCAGTTTGGCTCCCTTCCCAAAGCCAAGACGCGGATGAGGATGGATCAATGAATGGGTGAATGAGTGCATGAAAGTGCATGAGGGAAATGAATGAACATACAGGAAATCAACGAACAAGCCATCATTCGAACACCCCCATCAGACTAGAGGTAGGTTTAATTAACTTCATGGGGAATCAAGAACCTCCTGGCCTTCCCTAAGAAGATCATGTAACCGATCCCCTCCCTTAGGAAAAAGGGTAATTAACATAGGAATAAACACGTATCCCCTTAATCCCCCTCTCTTGTGGAATCAAAGCCCCCTATAACTCTAGTCCTTGTCCATCTAGCAGCCAACCATGTATTTATTATTAATAATGATAAAAACATTACATGTCTTGGGCACACTAGCCTTTTAATAATTGTTTGGGCACCCTGGCATCTCAACATTGTAATAATACATTATTTAAAAATGGGGGTTCAAAACCTGGGGTGTTACACAAATCCTCTATAGATGCCTTCCCACTAGATGAATCTATGAAAATACTTCCACTAGCTCTACGCTTCTTAGCATCTCGATTCCTTTTCTTGGAGGAACTCCTTCTTACATTAATATGGGTGAATCCATGATTCTAGGCATCTAAAGGGGTTTTCAATTTCTTTGACTACTGCAACTCTTCATTACTAATGTATATACCTTGTTGAAAATTCAATTGGATTTATGATAAACTCTACAATAATACTAAATTCAACTTTGCCTTTTGTGTCTGAGCTCTCATTGTCTTTTTTCAGACTGTTGACAATGGATACCAAATATAGAGGGGTTTCTCTGTTCCTACTTCCATTACACTTTTCATCCCTAAATTGTGAGGTTTCCTCGATGCTACACTACATGATTCACCTCTACTTACTTTTCAGTACGTCCTATAGCTAAAACAATGAAACACTATTAACCATTACAACAAAATCATTGGCATAAATTCTCGACCTTGTCAAACATCAATTTGTTTTGAAAGTACAATCTAGGAATCCATTGTTGTTTATCAGCGTTGCTAAAAAATTCCGTTAGTATTCATATAAACAATTAAATATTTTAAGAATAATTCAATAAATAATGTGGGTGATTTCTTACGTAAATTTTTCTCAATCAACCACAAAACCTTATTGACCCATTCAAGCATAGAGTATGAACTCTTCTCTGATACCACTCTATAACACACCTGACCCACCAAAATTACATAGGATGGTGGGATGTATAATTTCCTCTTCCTATTGTCCTCAAAACTCAGGTTTGAGCATTCAACTCCTCTATCCATCATGGTAAAAATGAGAAATTCTCATGTCACAACATCCAACTACTTCAAATATAATCACTCTACACCCAACTTTTGAAAGGTTTGCATCAGAATACTGCTACATGGACTAGGAAACAAACATTCTCGATCCGACAACTGGGATTCACTCTGCGCAACTAGATCAATGGTAAACAATGAATCAGTTTCTCTACCCATTGGGGATATAGGATACTTCATCCATGTTCTATCATGATCACATCGCTCCCATGGAATTGTTTTAGACATGTCCAATGGTGTTTGGTCAAATAAATTGATGGTCCTGATTAAATTGGTACCTTGTACTACAAAATGACAGATGCCTCACTCATCAATCATAAGTCATGTTGAATGATGGGGTCCTCCACAAATATAACGACTATGGTTTATCAGAGTACCTCTTGCTCAGATTGACGGTTCCTGTCCACTCATGATCTTCCTCCATTGGAATGCACCTACTCCAAGAGATCACAAGACTTTATGATATATTCTTCTCCAATGGAATTCCTCCAAAATATTTGATGATTCTTAGATCATCACTTATCACTGTTAGGGATCACTCAGAGCCCCACTACTACATGGTATTTACTAGTGCCACTCTTCCTCTAGGTTTTCCTCTTGAGAGTGGATCATTCTAGATCCACCGAATATAAACCCATCAACATCCTCTCTGATATATCTATGATCCTCTCATCTTCAGGAACTCAATATCATATTTCCTCCATTGAAATCATCTCCTAGACCCACTTCCAGAACATTCCAATCCCCGGTTTTCGATAGAATTGTCATCCTAACACTCGGGCATCAACATCCTAGATCTCATCGACTGGAAATCCAATAGATCAATGACCCACAATTACTTAGGATATTCCCATCAGGATTTCCCTGGTACTTTGCACCTTCGAATTTTTCGATGGCCTCACCTCCTGACATGCTTCCTCCCGAGGACCAGATCTATGATGAATGGTTGAGATCTTCTCCTTCCGCCAAATCAATGGTTGTTGTTCCTTAGGTTTAAAATAAGGGTTACCAACTGGGTTTAAGGTGATTTTGAGTATTTATTAATCCAACAATATTTCTAGACTCATCTACCATAGTTTAAGTCGGTTTCTTTGGTCTCATAAACCACTCTACAACCGAGTATGAGTACTCTATTCCAAAAACCAAAATGAATATCTTGAATCTTACAAGAGTTCCATTCAAAATAAGGGGGAAATCATTGTGTTAATGGATGTTCTAGGAATTAATAGTGACACATTCTATCTAGCAAGGATTTAGCTCATTTCCCTTAGGATACTAGACCACTTCCCTAACAATCAAGAACACATTTCCCCAATTACCCAAATGAATATTTTACATCCTGCAAGCTTTCCATTCAAGGGACAGGAAGTTTACAGGAATACTTGTTGGATTACTAAGAGAGGGGGTGAATCAGTAATAGAGCAATTTAATCCTTTTTAACCATATAATGCAAGTGTTATATTAGTAGATAATTATCAACCAATAATTGCAGAGTAAATAAACAATTAACAAATGAGCAATCATACACATACACAGTACACGAGTGTTTTTACGTGGAAACCCAAAGCGGGAGAAAACCACAAAATGTTTTTTCTTATATGTCTTGAAGAATTACATCCATTGGAAGCACCAACTTCCTTTTTTTTCCAGCTACAATTGGAAGGAGGCTCCAACCCCCCAGTTTCTTAGGCTACAACGTGAGGGAAGCTCCAACTCCCCAATTCTCTAGCTACAACAAGGAGGAGGCTACAAGCCCTTAATTTCTCTAGATACAACCGGAAGGTGGCTACAACCACCTGTCCTTGCCCTGTCCAACTGCCCTAAAATATAAATGCCAAATGTAGAAAACCTGTCATTGTCACTGAATCAACCATTGCCACTGTCAAACTCTCACTGTCAACCCATACCAATAACCTATAACAACCTGTACCAATCAACCTGCACCAAACAACCTGTACCAATAACCTGAACCAACATGTACCATGCATCAACCTTGACACATCAATATGTATCAACATCATCAACTATACACCTCATGTATGTGCTGACTCATCAACTATACACCTCATGTATGTGCCAACTCATCACCTATACACATCATGTATGTGCTAACTCGTCAACTACTTGTCTCAACCATGTACCCAACATGTACCTCAACCATATACCAAATACATACACCAATATAACCATCACAAGTTATCTAACAATTCATCACTCTATCCATCAACCAAATACCATAAACCCTTAAATCAAACCATGTGCCACAAACTCACTTTTATGTAGCCTCAAGCTAAACCAACAACTTTAGCAACACATCACAACCAAAAGACCAGTACCCATATGCCAAATACCAAGAACAAAATACCAACTGTATCCCTCAAAAAATCTTATATATGCAGCAATATTGAACATCCAATACCATCTCAAGAGCTAAACCCTAGCTCACAAAACATACCTCAAACAAGATGTGCCATATCTATCATAAATAGACCCCAACCATGTTGTTGCTGCGATTTTTCTTCTGCACTTTTTCTGTCGCGATTTTTCTGCTGCACTTTTTTCTTTGCGATTTGTCTGTTGTGATTTTTCTGCCACACTTTTTATGCTACTATTTTTCTGTTGGGATTTTCCTATCGCACTTCTTTTGCTGCACTTTTTCAACCACAAATTTTCTGCGATGATTTTTCTATCGCACTTTTCTGTCGCACTTTTTCTGTCGTAGTTTTCCTACCACACTTTTTCTGTTGCATGTTTCCCGCTGAACTTTTTTTGCTGCAAATTTTCTCTATCAATAACACCTTCCCAAATAACCTTTCACAAAAATAGATATTCAAATATATTTAAGTGTGATTAAATGAGAGAGCTTTTCCTCTTATTTATACTTTCATGTAGCATTACACTTTCCTTATTTTAGAGAGTTCTCCATTTACTTTATTATTTAAATAATTTCTTTTGCAAACACTTGAATTTTGGGGGCTTCTATATGACTCATGAGGGTTCTTCAACTTCATATGGCCATAAATCTCTAACTGTGAGGAGTTATGTGACGTTCCAAATACCACCAGAAATGGCATGACAAGAACTATCCATCTAGGATAGTTTCACTAACCTTCATCTCATTATTCCATAATTAATGATGGGTTATCTAACCATACTTCTAGGATAACTCAATCTGCAAAGTGTCTTCCCATGAGGGATTTCACCATAAGGGGACCACTTTGTAGTTCATCCATTTGTACTTCTTATCAACCATGAAAAAAAAATAATGAGTCATATTTACATCAAACAAACTTGGGTCCATTACCCAAACCTTTGTGCTATCGAGATTTCTTCAAGTGTTGACATCAATGAAAACCAACCTTAATCAACAATCTCCCCATTTGGCATTGATGGAAACACTCTCATGTAATACTGAAATCATTTCACTCATGTTGCCCCTGGAACCATGCCTCTATTCTCTACATCTCTGTGACCATTTCTCCCCCTGGAACCATGCCTCTGTATTGTGCATCTGATAAATCTCTCCCCTTTGTCATCAATGGCAAAGGTATCTTTCCATCTGGGGCTACTCCCCCTGACTGACCTGTCCTCTTTATGGTGCTTCCTCTTGTACATCTAAGAAATATAAGATAAGCATTCAAAATCATTCATTTTGGAGTAGAAATAACTCCAACTCTCTGGCGAAGATACTCAAAGGCTTCCCATGGAAGTGGTTTTGTAAATATGTCTGTCACTTGTTCTTTTGTTCCCACATGCTAAACTATGATGTTCTTTTCTGCAACCTATTCCTGTATAAAGTGATACTTTATTGGAATGTGCTTTGTCTTGGAGTGCATCACCGGGTTCTTTGAGATACTTATGGCGCTTATATTATCACAATAGATTGGAATGGGCTCATCATACTCAACTTGTATATCTATCAGAGTTTGTCTCATCCAAATAACCTATGTACAACATGATGCTGCTGCAATATACTCTGCTTCGGCTGTAGATACGTATATTGATGATTATTTATTTCTTAGCTATGATACTAAAAAATAAACTAAGTAGAAAATTGCTCCATTGGTGCTTCATCGGTCATCAATACAACCTGCCCAATCTGCATCTGTGTAGGCAATAAGTGATAGATCTTTTCCTTTTAGATACCATAATCCAAAATATTATATTCCTTTGATATATCTTAAAATCCTCTTCACTTCTAATACATGTGATTCCTTTGGTGTTTCTTAAAATCGTGCCACTTGTTCAACTTCCTGCATTACATCTGGTCAGGATGTTGTCACATATAGTAGGCTACCAATCATTGAACTATATTTCCTCTGATCTGTAGACTTTGAATCATCATCTTTTCTTAACTTGCAAATGGTTTGCATAGGAGGGATAATTGGTTTGTTTTCAATCTTCCATTTCGAATCTCTTTAGTATTTCTCTGATATACTTGGTTTGAGAAATAAAAATTCCTTGGTGGATTTGACGTATCTAAAGACCCAGAAAGAAGGATAGTTCTCCAAGTAATGACATTTCAAATTCATTTTTCATATCCTTTGCAAATTTCTGGCTTAACTTGTCATCATCACTACCAAAAATAGTATCATCAACATAAACTTCAATTAATAAAATACTATCTTGACTTACCTTGATGTAGAGGTTGTTTTCTGCACTTCCTTTTCTAAACCTTGTCTGTTGTATATGTTTATCCATTCTAGAGTACCATACTCTAGGAGCCTATTTTAGACCATACATGGACTTCTTTAATTTACACACATAATCTATGATCTCTGACAACTGAAATCCTTCTGGTTGTTCAATGTGGACTTCTTCTTCAAGTTCCCCATTCAGAAAAGATGATTTTACGTCCATCTAATACGCTTTAATATTTTTGGAGCATGCATAAGCTAAAAAAAATCAAATTGCTTCCAATCTGGAAACTGGGGCAAATGTCTCTTGAAAGTCAATTCCTTCAACTCGTGCATATCCTTTACATACCAATCTAGCTTTGTTCCTTGTAACCTGTCCATCTTCATTCAATTTATTCATGTATACCCACTTTGTGCCATTCACATTCTTATCCTTTGGTCTTGGAACCAATTACCAAGTATCATTTTTCTCTATTTGATCCAATTCTTCATCCATGGCCTTATTTCAAAATTCATCCTTGCTGGCCTCTTCAAAACAGGTTGGTTCAATCATAGATGAGAGTGCTAGGTGCATTTGTTCTGGTGAATAGATTCTTCTTCTAGTCTCAACTCTTGCATCTTTGTTTCCGATAATCTGATTTGAAGAATGATTCTTCTGTACTCGTCTGCTAGGTGTTTTTGGAGGCACTTGCTGAAATTTCTCTTCTTCTTTTGTCATATATTCTTCATCCTCCCCTTATACTTCCTTTTCCTCTTCTATTTCTTCTTCGTAAATCTATTCCATTGATTCATTTTCTTCTTCCTTTAATTCTTGTCTATCTGTTTCATGAATTGTTACATTGATGCTTTCCACAAATTTGTTCAATCTCATGTTGTAACACTTGTATTATTTCCTTTTACTTGAGTAACCAACATGTACTCCTTTATCCACACGAGAGTCAAATTTTCCCATTCTTCCATCTTCTCTTTTGATGTAGAATTTGCTCCCAAGAACTCTGAAGTGCTTCACATTTGTTGGTCTTCCTTTCCATAGCTCGTAGGGAATTTTTTCAGTGTTGTTTCTGATCATTAATCTATTTTGAATGTGAACTACTATATGCACTGCCAGTGTCCAAAAAATATCTGTCAATTTGGAATCCATTAGCATTGTTTGAGCCATTTCATGTACTGTCCTATTCTTTCTTTCAACAACTCCATTCTGTTGAGGTGTCCTAGCAATGAAGAATTGCCTTTTTATTCCAAGAATGTTCCAGTAGTCCATAAATTCCTTTGAAGTGAACTCTCATCCATTATCATATCTCAAGCATTTGATTTTTGAATCCATTTCATTTTCAACTATTTCCTTGTAGATCTTGAAGTTTTCAAAATCTTTTGACTTATTCTTGAGAAAACAAACTACAACCATTCTTGTATAATCATCAAATAATAACAAAAAATATTTCTCACCTTTTAAACCCTTTGTTGTAGTTGGTCCAACTAGATCAGTATGCACAATTTCCAGTGGTCTAATCATTGAATATTCATTTGATTTGAATTTGGTATTTGTTTTCTTTCATTGTTGACAATGCTTGCATAAAGTGTTGGTTGGTTTCCTGATCTGGGGAATTTCTCTAATTGCTTCTCTTTTGATTAAAAATATTTCTCTGGTTGGGGTTTTCATGATTGATCAGGATGGCCATAGTTTTGTCAATAGACTGTCGACATTTCAGATCCAAATCAGGATCCATCTTCAGGACATTGAGCCTGGGTTCAGATGATGAGAAGAGTTGGTTTTAAATACTAGAGTTGAGGTGAAATCTAGGTGTCAGCTAGGTTATTTGGTAAATTTCTTTATTAGTGTGATTAAGTTTTATTAGGGTTTTGCTTTATTTGGTTTAAAGTTTATTTTAAGTTATTRTTAAATCAATGTTTATTGATTTTAGTTTTAATTAACTAGAATCTAGGTAATTAGTGGGGTTTATTTTTAGGTATTAAGTAGATTATTAAGTTATTTTAGGGTTTTCTTATTATTGTTATTTAAGGTTTAATGTTTCTTAAAAARWWWTTTATTAATTTAAGGCTTAAAACTTAGTTATAATCAACTATGTTTATAAGATTATAGGTATAAAGATTTAAAGTTCTTAATAAGTTATCTTGAGMTAGGTTAGTTTTAATTTTATTGTTTAAGATTATGAGCAATTCTATTCCTAAGCCTTTTAATATTCTTTAATGAGAATGTYTATTTTAAAAGTGTTTTATATTCGAGAATGATTTCTAATTAGGTGGGGTTATTGATAAAATTGGGTTTAATGAATTAATCTTAATATTGAGATAGTATTTATCAATGATTATTATTGTTTATTATCAATCAAAGGGAGCCATTGTTATCTTAGTTTTAACCCACTATCTCTGTTCAGGTTGCTAGGATGTTTGCGGATTTCAATGGCTTCTCTAACACGCAGTTTAAAGAGGTGATTTTCTTTGGCAAGGATTTTGGTGTCTTCTAGGCGGATATGGTGTCTTGTTTTAAGGGAGTGTTCAACTAGGGTAGAGGTGCAGACACGTTGATTCTTAATGTTAGCTCCATGTTCTTTTATCCTAATCTGGAAGGAGCGACCAATTTCACCAATGTAGCATTTTCCGCATGAGCACTCTATTTTGTAGATTCCTTTACCTTTGTAAAGGTCGATTTTGTCTTTGACAGATCTCATATTATGTTTGATGGTTTCAAGTGGTTTGAAGGAGGTCTTAATTTCTTTTTTGCTGAGGATTCTTGCAATCTTATCGGTCACTCCTTGGATGTAAGGGAGGTAGGCATCTCTATTAGGGTTCTGGTCTTTTGGGATGGTGGGCTTATCGCGTGTTTTTTATAGGGCTCTGTTTATTTCATTCTTAATGTCTTTGTGTTTATAACCTATGTTCTTAAAAGTCTTGGTAAGGTGATATGTTTCTTTATCTAGGTGTGCTTCTCTTTTGTTGACTTTGACAAGGTTATCAAAATGTATGTGACCCATTCTTATGTGTTATAACAAACTTTCATCTTCCTTTCCTACACAACACTTTTCATTTCCAATTTCACTTAACACATTTATGTTGCTTGAAGTTCTCGCAACTGTAGTAATCAATTTTTTTGAACCTTCTTTTCTTATCTCACACTTTTGTGAATTGAAAGTAACTTTATGACCTTGGTCACACATTTGACTCACACTTAGAAGATTATGTTTCATATATTCTACTAGTAGAACATTTTTTTCCTTTGTATTCTTCTTCTCAATTCTAATTGTGCCTTTTCCAATGATTTTAGTTGAATCATCATTTTCGAAGGAGACTGATCCATCTCTTTCCTTTATTAAAGTAAGAAACTTGTCTCTATGACCTGTCATGTGTTTTGAACAACCACTGTCAACATACCAACCATGTTTTTTTTCCTTAGCTTGTAGAGCGAGTGTGCATTCTTCATTTCTATATTGATTCTTCTTTTTTATCCATGTCCTTTTCTGAGGTTCCTGTCTGTGACTGATGTTATTCTGTTGTGGTTCTCTAGGAGGGACTATCATTCTGCAATCTTTGGCCATGTGTCCAAATTTGTTACATTTGTAACATTGCACTTTAGTGCTCAAGGATTCAAACCTATTGTAACTTCTTCTTTGTGTTTCACTAGGCCTTCTTGGATAACCCTTTTGTGTATGAATTTCAAAGTTTTTTATGTTCCCGTTGTTAGCTCTGCAATTCACATCTTTATGTACAAAACTATTACATGCATAACATAAACCAAAAAGGATAGTTTGATGCCTGGGAGTTGAAGATCTTCTGAAAGGAGGTAATCTTATGAATTCTTCTTCTTCCTGAGGCCTATCTGTCAGTTGGTGATTCTGAAATCCAAATCTCCTCGGTGGAGGAGTGTTGTTGTAATCTTTATTGTAGATCTTCCTATCCCCTTTGATTGTTTCTGCATAACTTTTTGGATATGTTTCTTTCTCTATTGTTTTGTAGCTTGATCCCTTTTCTACGTCATTGTATCCAAGTCCAGACTTTTCATGATGAGTTTTTTGACTGTTGATAATGTCATCCAAAACTTTTGAGTTGTTCTTCATATTTTTCCTTTGAGGATCCTTTCTTAAAATGACAATCTTTGCTTTCAAATTTCCAATGATCCTATCTTTTATTCTAGTTGTTCTTTGAGTGTTTCTTCAATTCTTTTATCTTATTCTATTTGAACCTTCAAATTTGTGATCATTTGTTCTAGTTCTTGAGTGTCTTCTTTCTTCTCTAGTTCCTCTTGTAGTTTTTTTTTCTTCTCTTCTCTTTTGATAACTTCTATGGCACACATCAATTATTCTCGGTAGTCAACTTCTGCCTCTTCATATTCTTCTTCGACTTTGTCATATTCTTCTTCGAAGTCTTCTTTATCAGAGTCTTCTACTGCCATGAATAGAACTATTTATGTCTCACTGACACTGACTTTATATTCATCTAATGATGAGATGTCTTCTTTGGTGCATAATCTTTTCTTGAAAACTTTCTTTGTAGTTCTTTTTCCTTTATATGTTTGTTTGCTATTTGAGTAACCTTCTTCATTTCTCTTTTTTTTATGAGGACATTTGTTAGCAAAATGACTAATACCATCACAATTAAAGAAAATCAAAGGAAGCTTACCCTTATACTTTTCGTTGGTTCCCTTGTTCAATCTTTTGACAAAGTTGGCCACTTCTTCATCATCTTCTGAGACGTCATTGTTGCTGGTAAGTTCTTTTTCTTTTTTCTTTGAATTTTTGGATGCTTTAAAGGCTTCTTATTTTGTATTTGGATTTTCTTGTTCAGTTCTCATTTCATATACTGCGAATATTCCATGTAATTCGTACATGCTTATTGAGTTCATATATTCTATTTCTTGTAGTGTTGATATCTTAGGGTCAAATCTCATAGGAAAGATCTTAGTACTGCTTGAACAATTACAGATTCTTCGATTTCTTCTCCAAATCCTATGATTGCATTTATTATAAATCTCTTTAGAATATTTACAATTTGCAACTTTGGTGAATACCATTTCACTAAGACCATTCAAAAGTGCATTTGTGCCTTTGGAATTATTCTGACTAAGTTTCACTACTTTGTCATTTGTTGGAGGAATTGCTGGTATTGTGTATCCATCTACAATTGATTGCCAAAATTCAAATCCATGTGCCTGTATATATGTCTTCATCCTTATGCTCCAAAATGAATACTTATGTCCATCAAACTGTGGTATTCCATTTTTATACAAGTTGTTTCTCTCCATAATCCTCCTTTCAGTGGTTAAACGAATTTTTGAAGGAACTTGCTTTGGTACCAATTGTTGGATTACTGAGAGGGGGGGGGGGGTGAATCAATAATAGATAAATTTAATCATTTTTAACCATATAATGCAAGTTTTATATCATTGTAGAATTATCATCCAATAATTGAAGAGTAAATAAACCATAAACAAATGATAAAGCATGTGCATATACAATACACCAATGTTTTTATGTGGAAACCCAAAGCGGGAAAAAACCACATAATGATTTTTCTTATATGTCTTGAATAATTACATTCATTGGAAGCACCAACATAGTTTGTTTTCTATCTTCAACTGGAAGGAGGCTCCAAACCCGTAGTTTATCAGGCTACAACCTAAGGGAAGCTCCAACTCCTCAATTCTCTAGCTACAACTAGAAGGAGGCTACAACCCCCTAAGTTATTTGGCTACAACCGGAAGGTGGCTACAACCACCTATCCTTGCCCATCCAACTGCCCTGAAATATAAATGCCAAATGTAGACAACCTGTCACTGTCACTTAATCAACCACTTCCACTATCAACCTGTACCAACAACATGTAACAACCTACACCAAAAAACCCGTACCAATAACCTGAACCAACATGTACCATGCATCAACCTTGACTCGTCAATATGTACCAACATCATCAACTATACACCTCATGTATGTGCCAAATCATCAACTATAGGCCTCATGTATGTGCCAACTCATCAACTACTTGTCTCAACCATGTACCCAACATGTACCTCAACCATATACCAAAGACATACACCAATATAACCATCAAAAGTTATCTAACAATTCATCACTCTATCCATAAACCAAATACCATAAACCCTTACATCAAACCATGTACCACAACCTCATTTTTATGTAGCCTCAAGATAAACCAACAACTTCAACAACAAATCACAACCAAAAGACCGATACCCATATGCCAAATACCAACAACAAAATACCAATTGTATCCCTCAACAAATCTAATATATGTAGCAATATTGAACATCCAATACCATCTTAAGAACTAAACCCTAGCTCAAAAAACATACCTCAAACAAGATGTTCCATATCTCTCATAAATAGACACCAACCATATTGCTGCCGTGATTTTTCTGCCGCACTTTTTCTTTAGCGATTTTTCTGCCGCACTTTTTCTGCTGCAATTTTTTTGTCATGATTTTTCTGCTGCGATTTTTATGCCACACTTTTTCTTCCACCATTTTTATGTCGTGATTTTGCTATCACACTTTTTCTGCCACACTTTTTCAACCGCGATTTTTCTTCCATGATTTTTTTGTCGCACTTTTTCTGCCGCACTTTTCCTGTCACACTTTTCCTGCCACACTTTTTCTGCTGCAAATTTTCTTTATCAATAATAACTGCCCAAATAACATTTCACAAAAATAGATATTCAATGATATTCAAGTGTGATTAAATGAGATATATTTTCCTCTTATTTATACTTTCATGTAGCATTAAACTTTCCTTATTTTAGGGATTTCTCCATTTAATTTATTATTTAAATAATTTCTTTTGCAAACACTTGACTTATGGGGGCTTTTGTATGACTCATGAGGGTTCTTCAACTTCATATGGCCATAATTCTCTAACTGTGAGGAGTTATGTGACATTCCACATACTACCAGAAATGACATGATAAGAAATATCCATCTAGGATAGTGTCACTGAAAAATTCACTGACCTTCATCTCATTATTCTACAATTAAGAATGGATTCTCTAACCATACTTCTAGGATAAATCAATCTACAAAATGTCTTCCCGTGAGGGATTTCACCATAAGGAGACCACTTTGGAGTTCATCCATTTGTACTTATTATCAACCATGATAAGACAATAATGATTTATATTTACATAAAAAAAACTTGGGTCCATTACCCAAACATTTGTGCTACCGTGCTTTCTTCAAGGGTTGACATAAATGACAACCAACCTTAATCCTGCCCTATTTAAAAAAAACATGAAAAGAATGGAAACGTGGAAAATTTTCGTGGAATAATCCTCCGATATGTAGTAGTGAATCAACAATACTGACCTGTACTGACCTTCCTCATTTATTCATTCCATTTTAACTAAAAAACTTTTCAATATGAATAGGAAATAGTCTATAACCATTATTAATCATTTGAATGACATTACAAGAAAAAACACTTATTCGTTCATTGATTATTCCAACTAGCCAAATGACTGAGGGGAAATTACTTTCCACCCAACCATAGGATATTGTGAACTATGATTTTTTGCAACATGCCACCCTCATGATAGGCCCTGATAGCACCAGGGGACTATTTTAGCTGACTGGAAAATCAAGAAACTATTAAGCAAGGTTACTCTTCTGCACTACACTAGAAACAACAAAATTTTCCATCTTCCCACTAAGCTCAGGACCTTGTTGACGGGCGTAAGTGACACATCGTCAACTAGAAGGTCAAATCTGGACCGAGGTTGTCTAAATAACCCAAGCCGTTTGGAATTAAATGACCCGACGGGTTTAATGGGTCTATTGGCCAACTAAAATCCTAAAAATAAGAAAAAAAAAGAAATTTATCTAAACGATATAATGCTTTGAGTATAATTTACTAATTACAAGTGTTCAAATAAAAATATGAATATGTGCATATGATTATATACAGTCTATATACAACTTGCAAGATTTACTTGTCATCTTGTGAAATGGATGTTCTTAAAAGTGTTTATAAATAGATAAAGAAAGCACAAACATTTTATGTTTTTTTTTGAATATTTAAATATCTAAAACTAATGAATAGTAAGCAAAAATGAAATAAGAATACATAAATAGTTGAAGCTAATTCATGCTATCTTATTCCATTAATAAATAATTTGACTAAATAATAAAAATACTAACTTGTAACTAATCGATTAACTGAGTTTATCTTTCTATGTAATTCGAGCTCCTAACTGTCCTGCATGTGAGGGAAACCTATGACAAAACAATGTTAATACTCCAAGAATAAACTCAAAGGTGTATTTAAGTGAGGATATAGAAACATAATGATAAATGTAAAGATATGGTGATCTTATGATAATCAACACTTAGAATGAAAGGAAACTCAATTCAAAGCATTAATATTATCTATCATTTAATATCTAGAATAAATCAATAGTAATCAAATGATAGATTAATCACAGATATAAAAATGGAATAACAAATTATAGACATCATCAAAATACTTAATAATATGAAACACCATATGATAACCAGACTAAAGTTGCATCAAGCATAATAATATTTCATAAGATCGAGGCAATGAAAGAACATAAAATGGAATAAGCATCACATAGGTCTAAATCTGAATCGTGAGTAGCTTCTCCATATCAGTTCTCAAAAATCACATGTCCATAAAGTATCCCAGCAAAAGTTATCTTCACTACTAACAATGATCACTATTTAAACTAGTTTTGGATTCACAAACTCCTATCATGCAAGATAGAGTGTGTTGGTGTCTAAAGATGTCCTAAAAACAACCTTGTTTAACATTAATATATCAACCCAAAGATTCGTCTTTTATCTCAAGAATATCGGCAAAGTCTATGCAGGTAGCCTAAAATCGTGTAGCTAAACCAAATCTGAGTTCATCAACAATCAAGTTCCTCAAATGTTCACCAAATATTCTAAGAGCTAAATGGAATTGAAATCTGATTACTAAGATGCCATGAAATGGAAAGGAACTAATTAATCTATTGAATTTACTTAAATCGAAAGCAGTAATTGAATCTAACTAAGGACTTGCAAAATTAACTATCAATTATGAATTTTTATTACTGGAAAGGAAATGACAAATTACTCTATCTATGGAAAGAAACAACAATTATAATCTAATCATAAGAGACAACTAATGTAACTTTGCTCAAAGGAACAACTATTGTAACTTTAACCGAAAGGAATAACAATTGTAAATCTGAGGAAAGGGAACAACACGGATGAAAATGTGAGGAACTGTCAAGCAATAACTTCAGAAATGGAAATCATAACGGCAATCATTAATACTTGAGGGAAATGTCTATCTTCTATACGCAAACAATCATAAAATCATTAACACGCGTATGCATTTATCCTTGGCTATTGTAAAAGAGATCTGAATCAAAAAATAGAAATCAAACTTCAAACTAATACAATTACAGAATGAGACAATAACTCCTTCAGACTGGGCCCTCGATATTTAGAAGTACTGCTACGAGAAAATCAGAGCACAGGAATGATAAAAACACTCAAAACTTTCATTGATTCCATGGCTGGTAAAACATTTACAAAAACTGCTTGTGCAGAATAGTTCTAAATCTAATTACTTGAATGTGTTTTTTCCTCTTTTTTTCTAGATCTATTACCCTCTTATATATTACAATAGTTTGGGTAAATCAAGCTATCCTGAGGATCAAAAGATCCTCAGGATTGCTTTACTATTATAAAATTACAATATAGAAAATGCATTATCTTCAAACTACTTTGTGCCTAAAAAGTCTTCAACCTCCAATAGCTTGCGCATAGCCAAAATCTCTTTGGTTATCTTTGACAGTTATTTATCCAATTTTGCAACAAAATCAAACCATTCCAATCATAATTTAGAATCTATTTAATAAAACGTTAATAACAACCCTAAGAGACATATTAATCATATTCTTTCCTATCTATCCCTAACTATCTAAAGAATTAATCAAAATCATATCATAAACTATGGGAAAAAGTAAGATATTTATAACTTTTTCGTAACCCAACATACCCCCCAGCTTACCTTTTTTCATTTCCTCATGCAAGCTAGAGTATTTCATGTAAACCAGTTATAATGTAGGGAGGAAAAGTAGGTTCACAAGGTCTCCTGAAACCATGGTTTCTTTTGATTTCGTCAAAAGCGACGTCCTATCTCTTTTTATTAATTTGAAAATCCTTCTGGTAAACTTCTGGAGGAAACCAGAGGAGAGGGGGGTTATACCTACATCCCATCCAAGCAGGTCCTTCCTCCTAGAGTAGTTTACCATATCTTTCTACTCTGAAGGTTGTTGCAAAGAAATTCCTATATCCAAAGGGATCTCTAATTTTAACCTCATCGGAGGATACATCCCATCTTAGCTTGGAAGTAGCAAGAGCTTCTTCCTTGAATTCTCTAAAATATGTGATACCTGAGCGAATGACATGTAAATGGATAGGAGCCAATGAGTCCACAACCCCTGCCCTTTTCATGAAGGTCTTGTGTCACATGATGGCTGGGAAGGATTTTGGGGGCTCTCCTCCAATCCAAAGATCTAAACCAGTTTCTCTATTTATGAACATTTTGTGGGCCTTACCCCATATGACCTGGTTCCTAGTAAAGGACGAGAATGCCTGGAACTATATCTTCCCTATGAATAGGCCAGGGTTGTCTCCTCTAACTTCATCCAAAATGAGATTATGGAAATATAATTCACACAGAAGGTATTGTACCTTCTCTTCCTGATCTCTGAAACATGAAATAAATTCTGGAATAGTGGCAAATGAAATGGGTTTACCTGCTTTGATGGCCTTTACACTCAACAATAGATACCGTTCCAACAAGAATAAAACATAATTAGTGGCAGGGGCTCTGCAATTGATGGCATCAAATTAGACATCACAGATGTGTTTGATTTTCTCCAAAGCTTCTTCCAATTGGGTTTGCACCTTTTTGGTCTTCTCTTGGGCTATGGTAAGCGCAACATAAGTCTCACCCTCTGTTGTTGTCATATCCTTCAATTATTTAACAACCCTTTGATATTCAGTTCTAGTTACCATTTCATGTTGGTGTTGGACCAATGCTTTCTATGCTTGTGTAAGTTCTACTTTTAGTCTATCGATGATGACACTCTGTGCCTGAGATTGAGATCTTTGGTTTTATTCCATAGCACTCATCTCCTCCCTGGATTGAATCAATGCTTGTTGGGATTGTGCAAATTCTTCTTTTAGCTTATGAATGATGGCACCCTATGCCTGAGATTGGGATGTTTGATATTCATTCATTTCTTCTCTGGAGCGAATTAATGCTTGTTGGGTCTGTGCAAGCTCTGCTTGTCTATTCATGATAGTACTATGTTCCTGAAACTGATCTATTATCGTCAGTAATTCACCTCTGTTTTGAGTCAGGGTTTGCTGAGACTGCAGTAGTTCTTCCTCTAGTCTCCTAATAGTAGCATTTTGCTAAAAAAATTGAGTTGCTTCCTCTAAAATCAGAGTATATGTCTGTATCTCAATATCAACCATCTCTTGTGTTTCTACAGGAATTACATCTTCATTCTAAACTGCTCCTTCTTCTACCATTGATTCCTCAGGATCTGTTTGTATTCCTACAGAAGTTGTACTAGCTTCTTTCTTAGGAAGAGGGTTTCTTCCTTGCATTCTGCCCTTTTTGTTTTTCTTTCTTCTGTGGATATTGTCTGTTAGTTCTAACTGTTTCCTCAATTCCTTGATAATTTCATTGAGTTTTCCCACTTTCTGCTTTAATATCACAGCCCTCTTAGCCTTCTTCTTCAACAATTTGTTTTCTTTCTTTAATTTCCTAATTTGTTTATAGCTTTTGGCTGATTTATGTTTATGAGGAATCTCGAGGTCTTCTTCATTTTGTCCAACAGATGGTTGTCCCTTTGTTTTTTCCAAGTGCTCTGGTTGTCCAAGAGGGTCTCCTATTTCAAAAAGAAATTCCTCCTGTGTTGTATCGTCTGGAAAAGACATTTCGATGTTAGGAAAGTCTTCAACTAGTTTTGAACAAGAGGCTAGTTTTGGTTCCTTTTCTAGATTATGTTATCTATGTCAGTTAAAGTTCCTAAATTCCCCAAAACCTGAGCTATTTCTATCTCATAACTCTTCAAAAAGTGTCTTGTCAGGTGCTCTGCTACAGGTTGGGTGTCTCCCTGATTATCCTTTTGTGTTGTATGCTCTGCTTGCTCAATTGCTTGAACATTTTTCTATAAAGGTTGTTTTATGAAACTCTGAAGTTCTTCAGGGTGCTCTGTTGCATCCTGAATTACTTATGTTGTTTCCTGAATTTTTTTTCTTCTCTTCCTTGTCCTAGGGGGGGATCTACGAGAAACCATTTTTCTTTTCTTTATTTTTGTTGATGCTTGAGTCTGTGAGGTTTGGGCCTCAGTGATTTGAGCAAGTTCTGCTTCAACTTCAATCTAAGGTGGTGGAATTTCTCTTTGGGTGGTGGTCGCCTGCTCCAGTTGTGGAGGTCTATTGGCCTCAATGATTTGAGCAGGTTCTGCTTCAACTTCAATCTGAGGTGGTGGAATTTCTCTTTGGGTGCTGGTCACCTGCTCTAGTTGTGGAGGTCTATTGGCCTCAATCAAATTCTCCCAAGTCAACTGAGTTTGACTAAATTATTTATCCACTATTAGTTTTACTAATCTGTGGTGGCTAATGACAATAACAGGATCCTTGGACTTTTGTGTTCTCAAGGCAACTTCATGTAGTATGGTATGCAGGAAGAAATCTAAATCAAGTACTAACCGTTGCTTCAAGGCTGCCAACAATTTGAGATGGCATGGTCGAATTACATTGTACCGTCCATCGCAAGTGATGTAGCACTGAACTATCCCCGTCAATTCCTTCCATGGTTCACTGAGGATACTGGGATTAAGTCACTTTCCTTTTTTGTACAATTCTTCCCCAGGTTCTGTGAAAGATTCCATCGCTTCCCTCAGCTTCGTGTATTTCCCTGTCCATTGAATGTTTGTGTTAGGGAGGCCTGTGACTTATGCTACGATTTTCGAGGTAACATAAATTTGTATGCCTTGGACTGTAGAGATTTCTCCTTGCAAGTTTTGAAAGAATTCAAGTGTGACGTTTGTGTCATAACCTTGCAAGCAGTTGAAGTACTCGGTCCAACCTAGGCGATGTAGGATTTCTCTTGCATGTTCTATAATCTGGAGTAATGTCGGCTCTCTGCGCACACTTCTACCGTCCATATTTCTGTGAGAAAGAAAGAACAACTATCATTCCTGTTTACAAATTCGGTTAGACCAGCTTTGGAGAAACAGATGCCAAAAATGGAAAATATCAGTAAAAATGAATGTATAAAGATGTAGGTTTTGTATTTATTGCAATCATTACAACTAGTCAGGAAGTGTGCCAAGGATCCCACTCATTAATGTAGAGGTCATCCTCGACCATCACTGTAGGCGGAAGTAATGAGTGCGGTTATTTTGGGTGAGAGGTAATGATTGCATTACCGCGGCCAGTAGGGGCTAACCATATATAATTTTAAAAAAGACACATGCCACCAAAAATTATTTAAACGATAGTCGTTTGATGTGTGGAATTTGTAAAGTTAGTACACCTATGTGCAAAAAACGATTTTATGGAGAAATCAATAAAAAATAAATTAAATCTGTTCATTTTAATTTTTTTTAATAGTCCACATAACATAATATTGTTATTGTTCCCGGTGATTGAGTATAACTGATATGATAGCCTCATTATTTGAGTAAAGCATATCTGGAGAGACACAAAAACTTGGTATTTTGAGATAATCTTCCATACCATAGGCAGAGCCGCTGCTGCCGACAGGGTTTCCTTTTAACCCTTAGATGAGCCTTTATCCTTAATACACATGCGAATCATCTTTTTCCAAAAAGACCATTATCCTGGTTTGGTAGCCAGATGATGATAATGCCACTCACTAGATTGTAACTTAAGTGAACAAGCCAGCTTGTGATGAGACCTCTTGTCCTTTAACGAAAGAAAATGTTAATGGCCATTGCCCTGGTGTGGTATCCATAGTGGGAATGTCACTTACGTTAGTATCCTATCATCGTGGTAGGTTGGCTCGTCATGAGACCCCCCGTTCTTTATGAAAAAGGTTTTTGTTGTGTATCTTTATTTATTTGTATCTTTTCTTAATATTTGAATTGTCTTTTCCTAAGAAGACCATTATCCTAGTTTGGTAGCCAGATGATGATAATGCCACTCACTAGATTATAACTTAAGTGAACAAGCCAGCTTGTGATGAGACCTCTTGTCCTTTGACAAAAGAAAATGTCAAAGGCCATTTCTCTGGTGTGGTAGCCATAGTGGGAAAGTCACTTAGGTTAGTATCATATGATCCTGGTAGGTTGGCTCGTGATGAGACCCCCCGTTCTTTATGGGAAAAGTTTATTATATATATATATATATATATATATATATATATATATATATATATATATATTTTTAAGGGAGGCTCATCTACTCCTTAAGAGTAAGGAATGGTATAAGGAAGTGTAAAGATGCCAAGTAAAAGTGTGTTGAAGACCCCTTATAATATAGAGGCAGAATATCATTCAGGTATATTTGTATATATAAGGGAAAGAAACAACTTATGGTGGTGATTGATTATGAACAAGGTTTAAGATATTTCAGAGAGATTATTCCACGAAAAAAAATAAAATTGATAAGGTGTGTGGGACCATCCACAAAATAATGACAGATCATTGTAATGATGATTAGAGGCAGTGCTGGTGAAAATTATTTGATGAAATACGCACTTACGGAGGAATGGATAGTGTTTGAATGATAAAGAAGGGAACGAAGATCGCACGAAAAGGAACATCAGTTGTTCTTGTTCAAAAGGAAAAACATGTGCGCGAAAAGGGAACAACAATTGTTCTGTTCAAAAAGGAACAGCAGGCGTGTGAGAAAGGAACAACCGGTGAGAGAAAAGGAACAATAGTTGCACAAAAGGGACAATAGTTTTTTCGTTCAAAAGGAAACAACAAGCGCACGAGAAAGGGAACAACAATTGTTCCGTTCAAAAAGGAACAATAGGCGTGCAAGAAAGGAACAACAATTGTTCCGTTCAAAAAAAGGACAGTAGTCATGTGAGAAAGGAACAACAATCGTTCCATTCAAAAAAAGGAACAACAGGCGCGCGAGAAAGGAACAACATCGTCATGATCATGTAAAAGACAGATTATGTATGATAAAACAAAACGGGAGTATGGAACAGAAGAAGGTGCTAATTGTAGTTATCTGTCCTAATTCTTGTTTCCTAGATGATTTTTTATAAAACAATGAAAAACTAACCACTTAGATGGAAAACTATGTACAATATAAATAGAATACATCATTTATGGAGTTGGGGTAGTTGGGTTACCTTCCCATCCAGCCAAAATTTGCACTGTAGGGTCTTTACTTACTTCTTGGTAGAAAGAATCTTTTGAAGGTGGCTGGTGGTAAAGTTACAGCTGGTGTTCATTGACCAGAAAGGGTGATCCAGACCCATCAATGGTGCTCAAAGTAACCATGCCATTATCATGGACTTCATTAATTTCATACGGCCCTAGCCATCATGTCTGTAATTTCCTAGGAAAGTCCTGAAATCTGGAATCATAGAGGAGTGCCCAGTCGCCTTTCTTGAATGATTTCTTCTTGATATGCTTGTTGTGCCAGGTTGCTCTTTGTCGCTGGATAATAGCTATGCGCTCCACAGTAGAAAAGCGCACTTCATCCAATTCATTGAGTCGTTGAAGGCGTTGTTTATGTGCTTCTGTAAGATTTAGTCCAATTTCCTGGGCCATTCTTAGGGTCTTGATCTTGAATTCTATTGGGAAGATGGGTTATTTACCATAGACTAGATGGTAAGGAGACTAGCTAGTGTTGTTACACTAGGTTGTACGATAATCCCATAAGGAATTTGGGAGCTCGATAGCCCAATTCTATCAGTTTGTTGAGACAACCTTCGTCAGAATTGCCTCTAGGACCTTATTGGTGCTTTCTACCTGCCCATTTGCTTGTGGGTGGTATGGAGAAGTAACTCTATTCTTGATGTGATAGCTTTCCAGGGTGGCTGTGATTCTATCGCCTATAAATTGTGACCCTCCATCAGTAATTATTTCTCTGGGTAGTCCATACCATACAAACAATTTGAAAAGGAATTTGATGATTACTTCTTCTGTTTCATTTGGTAAAGCTTCCGCCTCTACCCATTTGGTCATGTAGTCTGTTTCAATGAGAATATAGGCCTTTTGATTTGACTTTGGATTAAAGGGGCCGACAAAGTCCAACACCCATCTTTCAAATGGTTCTACAACTAGTTGTGTTTTCAAGGGAATTTCATCAGCCTGACCTAGTTTCCCCATCCACTAACAGTTGTCGCATGTCTGGACATATTTCTTGGCATCTCTCAATATTGAGGGCCAATAATAGCCCATCTGTAAGATTTTGTGTCCAGTCCTGCAGTCTGCAAAATTCCCCCCATAGGGCTCGTCATGTCCTACTTTCAGTATGTCATAGATTTTGTCCTCTCATATGCTTCGTCGGATCTGGAGATCAGCTCCTGTGTGGAAAAGATATCCACTGATCCAAGTGAATCGTGTGCTACGCTGGACGATCAGTCATCTTTCCTTTGATGATAAATGTGTCGGTAATATTCTCGCTGCTAGATAGTTTTCTACATCAACGTACCAAGGTGGTTTTGTGTCAACAACAAACAGATGCTCATCTGGGAATTGATCCTCAGTTGTTAATGAGTCATCTGTTTTTGGGAATCGAGACAGGAAGTCTGCGACAAGATTTTCTCTCCCATGTCGATATTTGATGGTTATATCAAATTCCTGCAATAATAACAACCATCGAGTGACTCGTCCATTAGTAATTGGTTTATTAGCTAGATATCTAATGGCAGAATGATCAGTATACAGGATAACTGGATAGCCTATTATATAATGACAAAATTTATTGATGGCATGTATTACAGCTAAGAACTCTTTCTCTATTACTGCATAATTAATTTCGGCTGGAGTTAGATTCTTGCTAATGAAATAAATGAGTAGGGTTTCTTTTCTTCTTCCTGTCCCAGAACAACGCCTATGGCAATGTCTGAGGCGTCGGTGGAAATTTGAAATGGTATTTTCCAATTAGGTCCCCTCAACACTAGGGTTGTTGAGATCAATTTCTTGAGTCCTGCAAAAGCCACATCGCATTTTTCAGACCATTGAAATTCTACATTACCTGTCAAAGCATGTAAAGGCACAACGATTTTTTAAAATTTGGCATAAATCTGCGATAGTATCCTGAAGCACCAAGGAAACTACGTACCTCAGTTTGTGTGTGTGGAGTAGGTAGATTAAGAATTACCTCAATTTTTTCTGGGTCTACTCTAATTCCATCTGCATAAATGTAATTCCCTAATACCACACCTTCTGTCATCATCATGTGACATTTTTCATGGCTTAAACATAACCTGGTAGTGATGCACCGTTCCAATACCTTCTCCAGATTATTCAAGGCTTGATCGAAGTCGTTGTCGTACGGGGTGAAATCATCCATGTAGACTTCAAGCCCTTCTCTAATCAGATCATTGAATATGCTCAAAATGGCCCTTTGGAATGTATCTGGAGTGTTACAAAGTCCGAAGGGCAATACTTTGTAGGCAAAGGTACTTCAGAGACATGTGAATGTCATTTTATCCTAATCTTCTGGGGTAATCTGGATCTGATTGTAGCCACTGAAACCATATAGGAAAGATAAGAATTTCTTCCCTGCCAAGGTATCCAGGACCTGATCGATGAAAGGTAATGGAAAATGATCTTTTTGAGTAGCTTTGTTTAGTTCCCTGTAATCAACGCAGATTTGCCACTTCCCATTTTTTTTTAGGATGATGACTAATGGGAAACCCATCGACTATCTATAGGGTATATAAAATATACGTCCAACAGATTTTGTAGCTCTTATTTAACAATATATCTAAGGTGGGGGTTCAGTCTTCTTTGTGGTTGTCGGATAGGTCAGACGTCTTTCTCAATATAAATGTGGTGTGTGCAGAGTTGTGGATCAATACCTTTCATATCAGAGTACTCCCAAGCAAAATCTTGTTGGTATTTAGAGAGAGTTTGGATTAGCTTTTGTTGTTGTTGCTATTCTAGGTTGGAATTCATGTTCAGAGACTTCCCTGGTGCGATCTCACTGGATTTTTTGTTGTGAACAACGGTAGTCAGAATTTGTTGTTCCATTAAATCTTCCAGCGGGTCTCCATGTTCTTCATAGTCTAGAACAACTTGGAGGATCTGACATGTTGGGTTACTTATAGCAGTTGCGTTGTTAATAAACCCACTGATTACATCATCCTCTAGTTGATTCTTGTGCTTGAGGGATTCTTCCATTGTTAGTGGGGCACGCAGATCCTTCTCAGGATATCATGGTGGTGGCAATTGCGGGTGTAAAATCGTTGGACTAGGTTTGGCTGGAGGATATAAGATGAGATTCCTTGTAACCCCTCCTCTAGCAATTGTCATTGTACCCGATCGACAACCTATGTATGCATCAACTGTCATGATCCATGGTCTGCCCAATATCAATGGATGCCCTTCAAGTCCACTTTTTGGGTTAATGATGAGAAAATCTGCAGGATATTCCCAAGAATCAACTGAAATGGCTATATCATGTAGTGTGTCGAGTGGTTTGACCACTGATCAATTGGCCAATTACAACATAATCAGGGTTGGGTCGAAAGAGTGAAGACCCGGGGCATTGCAGGTTTCCATAGTTAGAATATTGATGGCCGCCCCCAAATCAACTAGGGTATTTGGAAAGGAACAACCCTGAATTTGAACTATTACTATGGGGTTCCCTGGATCTGCATATTTAACTAGTGTTTCTCTACCCAAAATTAGATCAGATAAGGCTCCCACTACATGAACTGTTGATGAGGAATTTTTATTTTTCTGACGGGCTTCCTCCCACATAGCTCCTTGATTGTCTTTGCGTATATTGGTATGTCTTGCAGGGCATGCAGAAGTGGAATTTTGATGTATAAATTCCTGAGTTCCCCTACAATGTCGAAGTCAGGATATACGGTGGGTTTCGCTATCATCAGTCTTTCAGGGAACGGAGGGGAGGGAATTGCATCCTTATCAGAGTCTTTTGATTCGACTGTGTTCCTCCCTTGCCTGATTTCTTCTGTTATTACCATAGTCGAGGGTGTTATTGCTGGTTTTTTTTCATTCCCCTATTCTTGGGGAACGTCATTTTGTTCGGGAGAGATGATGCGCCCCGATATTAACCGAAGTTCATTTCACCCTACTTAATTGATTTCCCCTTCTCCACTTTCCATAATCTGGACGAGCTGAGCTAGTTTGTTATTGGGATTCGGGTGGGGTTGGGCAGATAATTGAGGGCATAATTGTGATTGGGGCAATGGGAGTGGAGTTTGTAATAGAGGTTGGGTTTGAGAGGTCATCCCCATAGGTTGGTTATTCATCCCCATGGGGCACTACCATTTCTGGTTCCAATTTGGGTTTTGGGCAGTCGAGTTAGGCCATTGTGGAGGGTAGGTATTATTCGAATTTTTCTAGGATGAGGTGGGGTATTGTGAATTTGGCCAATTGGAACTTGTGGTTGGTTGATTTTTCCAGTTGGGGTTTGTGGAAGATTGGTTTGTCCAGGTAGGAATTGCAGGTGGGTACTGCTAGGGTTTCTAGTTCTGATTAGGAAATGGCTGACCCTGGCATGTGCTGCCAAAATTCTGCTGTTGATTATACTGTCTAGGATTCTGCTGTTGATTGTACTGTCCAGGAAAGAAAGAGGAAGGGTCCTGAAATGTATTTTGAGGCTGGCACTGCCATTGACTACGCTGAGCCATTAGATATAATGGTTTTGTTTCCTATTCTGCATCTTTGAATACAACTTTCAATCCAGGGAGTGATGGGCATTCCTCTGTGTCGTGATCCTTGGCGCAAATAGTGCAAAATCAAACTATATCCAAGGGGCATTCCCTTGGGCCATGTTTCTTTCTACACCTGTGGAAAAATATAGCCAAGGTCTGCTCTGCCTCTACCTTTTTTTGTTTGGCCTGCAATACATCCAATTGTGTAGTCAGAGTGCTCAAAATATTTGTTTTAAAGTTTTCTAGGAGATTACTGACTTCAGCTCGCGTAACACCCCCACTAGAGATATTGTTATTTCTTGTGAGGGATGTCCGCATTCCTGACCTGGTCCATGTACTTCCTCGTGAGCACCTGATACACAATAGAACAATATCTTCATAAGTTTCTTGATAAATGTCACCTTTCCCCATTAGATTCAATGTTTCTACCCATTCATATCTCATACCTTTGATCAGAGTTGCTTTGAGTACTTCACCTAGTAATGTACCATAAGGTGATCTTTGCAAATTATATTGAAAGATTTTGACATATTCTTCTAATCATTCATTTTCTTTCGCAGTCATTTGAAAGATTTCATCTTTTAGATCTCTGGTTCTACAATAATCCTGATATTTTAACAATAAGGTTTGTTTCATATGGTCCCATTAATTGATGGTTCCACCTCCCAATCCCATGAACCAGCGTAGGGTTGCTCCCTTCAAGGTAGAGGGGAATAGTTTTAATTTTTGGGGTTCAGAGGTGTAATCGTACCCTCTACATAGGACATCAAATTCAAATAGGAATGCATCTGGGTCTTCTGAAATCAGTCCATGGAAGGTTGGCAAGTTTTGTAAGGGGATTTCTTTCATGGGGGCATTGACAATTGGATCAACTATTGGATACTCCAACATGGAGGTATGGGGTTGTTGTTGATTTGCTTGTGCCATTTGATCGAAAATGTGCCAAAAATTTTCAGGAGGTTCTTGATCTGGGTATTCTATTTGAAATTGTTGATAATTTGGTATTCTAAGGAGTTTGAATACACTTCCTTTATCTGGGATTTTGGATATGCCTTCTTATTTTGCAGGAGACTCAGGATTAGGTGGTGATGGTGGTGGGTATGGCTTGGCAACCCTGCTAGTTTCTCTTATTCCCTCCTCTAGATTATTAGAGCTTCCCTCTTCTAAGGGGTTGAGCGGTGGGATATCTATATTTTGAAAGCTCTGCTCAGTCCCTTCAATTTTTCTATGAATCTCAACATGGGCCATAGTTGGTGAAACTATTGCCTGAGGGATTTGGGTGGGTCCTTTCCTAGGTCCAACTGAAGCTTGAGATTCACCCTTTTTTATGATTTCGTCTATGAAAGTGCTTCTTCCAAGAATCACCGAACCCTAGGTTTTGGTAATTTTTGGTGGGGGTTTTGTTTTTTCAAGATCCTTTTTTCTAGTCATACACGCTTCACACAACAACAAAAGAAAGCACCTACAAAGCCGTTTTAGTGTCAACTGGAGGTAAGCGTTGGCATAAATATTTTACTTATTACCTGCATAGGTTCTTACCTTTCATCTTCAATACCTGGTCCTCTAGAGACACAACCTATGCTACCTTTGACATTCTCCCCAACAACGGCGCCAAAGTGTTGGTGTCTAAAGATGTCCTAAAAACAACCTTAGTTTAACATTAATTTATCAACCCAGAGCAGGGATGATTTTAAGGATGAAAATTTATTTTAAAATGCAGAAACCTTGGCGAATCTTACTAATCCTACATATGCCAAGTATAAATGATTGGTGATATATTTTTAAAAATATTCAAATTTCTAAGGATTTTATATAGTTTTTATAAAATTTTGGCGATTTTTAAGGTAAAATAATTTTATCCTATAGAATTTGGGCAAATCATTTTTAAAATAGCGAATCTCGTTTTTGGAAAAACCATGGAAAATTAGCCCATGAGCGAAATTTAGCCCCTAAAATCATCCCTGTCCCAGAGATTCGTTTTTTATCTCAAGAATATCGACAAAGTCTATGAAGGTAGCCTAAAATTGTGTAGCTAAACCAAATCTAAGTTCATCAACAATCAAGTTCCTCAAATGTTCACCAAAGATTCTAAGAGATAAATGGAATTGAAATCTGATTACTAAGATGTCGTGAAATGGAAAGGAACTAATTAATCTATTGAATTTACTTAACTCGAAAGCAGTAATTGAATCTAACTAAGGACTTGCAAAATTAACTATCAATTATGAATTCTGATTACTGGAAAGGAAATGACAAATTACTCTATCTACGAAAAGAAACAACAATTATAATCTAATCGGAAGATACAACTAATGTAACTTTTCCAAAAGGAACAACTATTGTAACTTTAACAGAAAGGAACAACTATTGTAACTTTAATCGAAAGGAACAACAATTGTAAATCTGAGGAAAGGGAACAACACAGATGAAAATGTGAGGAACTATCAAGAAATAACTTCAGAAATGGAAATCATAATGACAATCATTAATACTTGAGGGAAATGTCTATCTTCTATATGCAAACAATCATAAAATCATTAACACGCTTATGCATTTATCCTTGGCTATTGTAAAAGAGATCTGAATCACAAAATAGAAATCAAACTTCGAACTAATACAATTACAGAATGAGACAGTAGCTCCTTCAAACTGGGCCCTCGGTCTTCATAAGTACTTCTATGAGAAACTTAGAGCACGGGAATGATAAAAACACTCAAAACTTTCATTGATTCCATGGCTGGTAAAACATTTACAAAAGTTGCTTGTGCAGAACAGTTCTGAATCTAATTACTTGAATGCGTTTTTTCCTCTTTTTTTTGGATCTATTACCCTCTTATATATTACAATAGTTTGGGTAAATCAAGCTATCCCGAGGATCGAAAGATCCTCAGGATTGCTTTACTATTATAAAATTACAATATAGAAAACACATTATCTTCAAACTGCTTTGTGCCTAAAAAGTCTTCAACCTCCAATAGCTTGCACATACCCGAAATCTCTTTGGTTATCTTTGAAAGTTATTTATCCAATTCTGCAACAAAATCAAAACATTCCAATCGTAATTTAGAATCTATTTAATAAAAATTTAATAGCAACCCTAAGAGACATATTAATCATATTCTTTCCTATCTATCCCTAACTATCTAAAGAATCAATCAAAATCATATCATGAACTATGGGAAAAAGGAAGATATTTATACCTTTTTCGTAACCCAACAGAGTGCAATCCCCATAAAATATATTGTCTTACAAAAATAGTACAACAGGAAACCTACCCTATAGGAGTTGGTTTGTCAAAAATTATTACATAATAACAAATTTTTATCAACATAAAAGAAAGAAACTATTGAATAATAAAATGTATGATCCAAGATGGTTCCTCGATGTAAACATCACCATAATTATCATTTTCCTGTAGATAGCAAAACAAAATTGATATTCATAAAATAATGCTAACTAATATTCAAAAATAGACTGGATACAAAATCAAAGATTTTGTAGCTAGTCTTATATTAACAAATAAAATCAAAATTAAATCTTCCTATTCGATTTTCATAACAGAATAAAATGAAATAAAATCAAACAAAATCACTTTTTCCATTTAGAAATTAGACAGTGAAGGGTCGGACAGTTCTGAATTAATGATGGCACTGAAGTTGGTTGCATTTTCTATAATTATATTACCGGGTCTTTTGGGTCTTTTATTTGCCCATTCTGTGCATGCTTTCAAATCTTGCTTTTCTCATTCAATTAGAGAATTGCGAGCAGCCAGATGTTTTACTTGTTCCTGTATGATCAGGAGATCATGTCCTAAGTGGAGAAAATGCTCAAAATTGAACTTGCTCAGAATTGGTTGAAGTTGGAACGCCTGGATAGGTCTCGGCGATACGATCCTGCTGGCGYGAACGGCACGCAAAACCGACTCTGCATCACAAAGATATCTCAGTCAGAAATTTCTTATTTCATTATAAAAAAATATATATATAATGAAATTATAAAAAAGAAAAAAAAAGAAAAATTAAAAAAAAAACATTATAGCAATGGGTTTTTTTTAAATCAAAAAATGAGGTGGGCGCGTAGGCCGCCACCTGGCTTTAATACATATGTTTTTTATTAAACATAAACTTTGGGCGGAGCACATATATGTATATTAAAACTCATTCTTTTTTTTAACGCGCCAAAAGGAGTAGACAGGGTTCGACCTTGGGTCGCCCATTTGACAGCCCCGCGCCCTAACCACACGGGCTAGCGGTGGCATTTACATGTCAAAAGGGCGCGATTCTTTTTTGAATTGGACAGCTATAAAGAGGCGCGTGGAAAAGGGGGCCAACCCCTAGGGACCAACCACATGGTGCTATGACCGCGCTGCATAACCATGCCCTTAACTAGCAGTTGGCGCATTTTTTGGGCGGAGTCCGCCAAGTTTGATTTTCTTGCTATTTTTGGCGAAGTTAACTCCCACTATTCCGAATTTGGTGGGGTTTTTGGGGAAAAGTGAAGGAGAGTTTGTTATTGGATAACTGAAGCTACAGGAAACCATTCTTCACGTTTTTTGGGTCGATTTTGGGTATTCTCAACCTTCTGGAGCCAATGGAGTAGGTTGCAGAGCCAACAGAGGTTTCGTTCAGCCATTTTCAGGGCAGAGGAGCTTGAGGAGCCATTGGAGCCTTGGGTGAAGAGGATTTTTATTGGAGCAGCTTTCACTGTTTTATGTGATTTCAGAGTCATTTCCAGTTTCTGTCTGTACTCAGCATTTGTGCCTTCAGCAGGTTTGGCCTTTTATTGGCCTTTTTCTCATTGTAATACCATTTTGAGCATTAATAGAGCAAGGACATGCCCATTGGGAGCCTTGGACCCGGCAGATGTAGCCCAGGAGGGGTGAACTGCCTCAACATATGTTGTGTGTTATGATGAATTTCTTTATGCTGTGTTAGACAGATTTTAAATATTGAATCAGAAAACAAAAACTACTCTCTCACACAAAGAGATTAAATCTTGAATATAGAATACTTTGCACATTTCATATTAATGAGAATGAATACTTTGCACAGCAAAACAAATACTTTCATTTTCAGATCACTGTAACAATGGTATGTCCGTGTAATAACATTCTACCCAATCCAAACAACTGTCACAATGTACTGGTGCTATAGAAGGTCGAGGTTGAGTGTACTCAGCAATGGATGCTTCGAATCTTCCTATGGCTTGTTTCAAGTCATGGATAATGCTAGCAAAGCCCTGTTGGCCTTTCATAAATAGAGGTAGTCTAGAGACAAAGTCATATTGCTCCGCTTGACCAGTAGTTTCGTTCTCGAGACATTGATTATCCGTATCTTCTAGTGCAAGGAGATCATTGATCTCATCATCTGAGCAGTGATAATTGACCTCTATCATTGAGATCGAGCTCAAATGATCATGTTTTCGATTCCTTAGAATCCTATATATTAATCGACCAGATCTCTAATTTCTAAAATTCAAATATGAGCTTTCCTGTTTCTTACTCTTGCTATTTTTCTTGAGAGTGGGTTTGTCACTAAAGCCCTGATTAAGCTCAATAGCATGGGTGGGAGAAATCCTTTCTTTAAACTCATCCACTACCTATTCCAATGATTTTTTGGGCGAAAAAATACATTGTGTTTTTTTTACCCAGGGGGGTTTGTAAACCAACTAAAATAGGTTCATTAATTTCATAGTCATTAGGTACATTGAAACTTTGACTCTCGGTCATGGGATTATCGGAATTGGGGTTCACATTTGAAGGTGAATTCACTGTGCTCTCGGGTTGGGAAAAATTGTTTTGACTCGGGAAGCTTTCCCAAGTGTCCCCAATTTGACACAGGTGTGATAACAACATGATTCTTATAAGACTGTGATGAAAGAGGCTTGACAGAGGGTTCAAGTTGTGTTTCTTATAACGTTTTGAAATATCATCAACAAATAGAACAACATGTTCATTTTAAACTCTAGGAACAACATTAACAGTCGAATGTGGTATAAAAATATCAAACCATACTTGCCTTCGTATGTTATAAACTATTTCAGAATCAAAATAATGCCATGCCATAGGGGTTTCAAGAGGGTAATATGAATACCTTTAGTGAAGCAGGTATATTCGCGAGAGACCATGAAGAAGCTCCATGGAACATCTTCCGGCTTTTCATTTTTAAACCACTTTTCGCCTTCCCACGGGAGTCTTGTCACCCGAGCTATAGATTCCTCTGTGACCTCTAATTGCACATCCCCAACGTTGGCTCTAAACCCATCAAATTTTTGGGCAAAGGCCTGTGTGATCACAAGGTTGTAACCTTTGAATTTCTGGATGAAGACATCCCAACTGTGAGCCTGCAAATCATTTATGGCATCGTTGTGGGCAAGAAGGGCTTGGCAACCATTAGGTTCGATTCGAACCATCGGGACCATGGTCACTATCAAATAGACACAATAGATATCATGGGAGGGAGGCTTCGACTTCCAGTAAACAAGTAGCAAGGAGAGGTCTATGTAAACCACACCGAACTGATACCTATGAAGTTTGGGGACTATCATGGTTGATAACTTAAGTTTGGATAGACAGATAACCAAAGGGTGTGTAGACCTATGATCCATTACACATAATGAATATCAAACCCTTAACCACTATCGAATTCCAATTCAAGCAATGAATGGGGGTCATTAATGTACAAGACAACAGGGTGAGGTGGAGTTGCGGGTACATTAGACCTGTACCAAGTGATATGAAGGCGATATGACTGTTGACAACATGAATCACATATCAAATGTTAATCCAAGATTCTGTGCATTCATACATTTCAAAAATTAAACCAAACAATCAACCATAGAAACGATTAAGTCATAATCCCCATAATACATGAAAATGTGGCAGTGAATTAATCAATGAGTTTATGGAACTTAAAACTTAGCAACATATAGGTTCCCTCAAAGTGTAATCTCTTAGTTAAAGGAATAAAATAAAAATACATACTACAAAATGATTACCCAAGTGAAGTTTTAGTTTGAATCTCATGCTTGCAGTCATGAAATTTAAACAAAACAAATGAAATCTAAACGAAAAACTCATAAAATAAGTTAGCTCAATAAATTTCCTTCAAGCTAAGAGACATAAACATTTGAAAAATTAAGGAGGAGGCAACTACATAAAATATTTTATCTCTTTGTGATGACTTTTAATCATGATAAAATTGACAGAATTGGTGGCTGCCAACATACCTCCACAAGTTTATTAGGTACCTTCCCAACTGCATTTCCTCTACACAAGGGATCCACTTCTCTACTTGATAGTCCCTTAATGACCTCCCCTCACCAATGCTAGTTTCCTTCCAGTAAGGACCAAGTCGCGGTCCTCTATTGATTCAGTCTGGATATGGGTCTTCTCTATCTAGGACGATCATTCAAATCTTGGGAAATATTTAAATTTTCTTTATAAAACATTCATAGATATTTTCCTCTGATTAGAGTCGTGTGCGTGAGATACTCTTTCTCATTTTCACCATCTATTTGTGAGTCTGCAAATCACTTCTACGTGTATTTAATCTCTATGTATCTTCGTGCTCTATGTATTCTATTTTACAGGTTATTCACTGCTCTCTTTTATGTGCACATTGTTCTTGTTATACACACTATGTGTTTTGTTATCTACCTTTTATCTCTTGTTCCTCATTCCTTCTTCTCCATTGAAACATTCTCCTCTTCCTCAGGATCCCCAATGACTTCTGTCAGAATAAAGCCTGCGATGTCAGGCTCCTAAATATAAGGGTAAAATCATGTGCATCCTTATGGATGGAGTCTCAGTAAACCCTTCAGTCCTCCAAGTACCAGATTAGTTAGCAGTTATAACTCCTCAACCACCCACCCCATTCACCATTAAAAAGTCCCATGGGTCAATGAAATCTGGGTACGTTGGAAAGGTAGTGCACTCAATTCATCTAGGTGTAGGATGGATTGTTGATAAAGATTCCTATTTTCCTCATTGAAAATTGTTAGTTCCACTTCACCAGTCCCACTCATGGTGTCATGGCCAATACTTAAGGATTCCTTCACAGTCATCTTTCTGGTGTGTTTTCATTACTCATAAACACAATTACATGCTTCATAAATCACAATACATGAAGTCTTATCATAATTATAGTCATGGGGGAAAACATGTTACAAACATATACAAAATAGTTAAACATGGGATTTCTCTTTTTATTGACAAAATAATTCGTACAATCCCAACCTGAGTGTCCACTTCTCCAAAGTATTCATCCCCCTTCAATATCATAGATGTCAATCTCTTTTATAAATAAAAATTTCCAACTAAAATAACAAACATATAATTATATATCCACTTGAGAATCATTGAATCAATTAAAACCACTAATTTCCAATGAATCTAGAATTCCATTGATTGTCAAATTTGTAATAAGATGTGTGAGTTGTAACAACTTGCTCAAAATATGTTCAAAGTAGTTACTAATGATGTTGGGTCTCCTAGATGCCTTGAATATATGTGGAAAATATTTGAATCTATATCAAAATGGATATGCACATGTGGGCATCAACAATCCACCCCCTTTTATCTTTAGCAATTAAAACCACACACAGAGGAAGATTTGAGACAACTTCCATTCAATGGGAAAGTGTTGAGATGTACCTTGTAATTATTCCATTGTAGAAAACTATAGAAACATTTTACTACCATGAATTCATATCATTATCAACAAATGAATGATAGTTACCCAAATTAATACAGAACACATAAAGATATAGAAAACAATATTTGTATAAGTGGGTCTATGGAAATCCACCCTCAAATAATTAAAACCATGAATTTCATCTTCTATTATCTTTCCCAAGTGGCTATGTGGTTGGTGGTGGTTGATTCTCGCATATGTGGCATGCTAAATATGAAACACATGGACCTACAACCCGTAGATTTGTGGCAAATACTCTGCACCCATAAACTCAAACCCTTTTCAACTTGTATCTTGTGGATATGTAGCATAAGTTATGTAGAAACTATATTTTATGGATTCGTAGCATAGGAACTTGTTCTGTAACAGATGGGAATTTGAAGCAATATCTATAACAACTTGTCCAAAAATGAGTCATTACTCGAAATTAAATACAAAATACACACGTTTCCTAATGTTAATCATATTTTCAAATGAAATACTAAGGAAATGAAATGGAAAATACCTTAAGCATAAGTCCAACATTTGAGCATTTAAAATTATTGATACAGGGTTATGGGTAAGAAAAGGGTTTATAAACAAGGGAAATAGAAGGGAAAAGGTGATATAATCATTCCAAAATAAGGTCCCATCATTCTCCCCAACCGAACATTTTGAGTGTCCTCATGCGACCTTGTATCCCCATATCTATCTTTCAAAGTTAGATGAACTAGGCCATAAGGATCCATAAATAATGATGCTTCTATATTTTTACAATGCATAATAACAATGTATGTTGCTAATATTTTTCCATTTACCTTAGTTGTTCAATAGAAAATTGTGGTGATAAAATGTATTAATCTATTTCACAACAACATCTTGAAATCACTTCAAATAATGGATGGCCCTTTTTTCAAAGTCTTCCTTTATCATTGGTGAGTTAGCTTGAGACATAACATCATTATGCTAACAAGGAATGAATGAAAATAGATGATAGAAAAAGAAATTGATCCATCTAATGATATATCACTCATGGACCACTTGAATGATTTTGGAGGTCATGTTTATGTTCAAGAATGGTTTGTGGAAGCTACAACATGAAAGAATTACCTACAACATATTTGTAGCAACCTAATGTATCCATAGTAAACATTACTGGTGATTTGTAGCAAGCGTTACTAGAGAGTTTAAACAACTTTTATAGGTCTGATAAAGAGTTGATTTCTCTTAAAGTACACTCTGCGTATTTGATAATTTGTGTGGGTGTGTCTATCCCATTTTAATGCTTCCTTCTACAAAAAATATCAAATACTCATCTCACAGATCTTGTGATATGAAAAAATCATCAACTGTGCATTTGTAACCTATGTTGATGGAGCTACCAATGAAAATGCTAATAGTATAATGTTATGTGAATACTCAAATGTATATCATCATCATGGAGTGATTTGTAATTCACATCAACTTAAATATGTGAACCATTGAAATGAATCAAGTCTCATACCTTCAAATATTGATGAAGAATCAAGGGAAACTCATACCTTTATCCAAACTTTAATTCCTTGTGATTTCCTTTCTATTGTATAATAATTTGGAAATAGCATTTTTTGAGTAGGAATTTTCTCTACAATAGCTTCTTCTACTGCAAATTCTTATGTACTAGCATTTTCCTATTCTTTAGCAGTATCCTAAACTTGTCCATATGTGTTAGCTACTGATTTTTGTCTGTTATTGGTTATTGGGGAGCACCAGGTATTCTTTCTTATACTTTTTCTACTGGCTCTTGTAGAGAGGAAACAAAATTTTCCTTATGCTTTTGCTGCTAGATATTTTGGAACATAAATAATGTCATTTCTTGATTTTCTTAGCAACTTTTGTAACATCAATACATATAGTCCTTCTCTTTCTTGGATATTCATGGGGCATGTTGGAATGGATTTGGAATATGATGTTATGGTACAAATAAAGTGGTGAAGGTTCTGGATTGAAAAAGGGTAGTGATGGTGTGGTCATGATAGGTAAACCCATGGTTAATGTCTCCCCCCCCTATTCAAGACCTTTTTCATCCATGAATAAATGAAAAATGGTAAGGAACTAGGACATAAGTAAAAGATATAAAAGGATGAAGTGATTTTCCAAATGCAAACCTATAAAATTCAATGAATTTGATAAATAGTTAGAAAGAATAAGTGCACCTACACCTACCTAAGAATTCCATGGAATATACAAAAATATAATAAATCCTAAAAAGTAGTGGATCCTATAAAAAATGGGTCTCCGTTACTTTTTCTATCTTCACTCATTATGTAGCAGGTTCATCAAAATCTCTCATGACAAGAGTTTCTATAGAGAATACCCCTAAAAGTGTGTATAAAGTACTATCAACAATATTTCCACTTGGTTTTGAAATGTCTTAATTAAGACCTCACGTGTTTCTTCATTGAATTTCTCTATTTTTCATTCTTGTGTAATAGTAGTACGGATTTGTAAGGTTGGTTCTTGTGTAGAAGCCTTGGGGCTTGTAGGTGTTGGTTCTTATCTGGTAGCACCTATTTATTCTCCCTTTCTCATTGTGCTATCTTTCTCAGTAGCATAATCCTTTGTACCTAGTTCTTGTGTGATAGCCATAGGGATTATTGGTACTGGTTCTTATGTAAAAACACCAGTATTTTCCTCAAAACTTTCTATTTATGCTAATTCTACAACAATGGTGGATGTTATGAAGTGCTTCTAAAAATAGAAGCATACTGTTAAGAACCTGAATAGATCTACCAATATAATAACCACAAATACTGAATACACAATATATCCACAAAGCAAGATAGAAGAAACCACATTCTATTATTATCAAACCCTTGAGGTAGGGCAACACCATACAATGTGTAACAAACCTCCTCGTTACGACAACCATTCTAGTAACATGTGCAAATTTTTTTATTTTATTTTTCCTTGTGTGTGCGCGCGTGTAGAAGTAACAACACACCTAACTGTGTGACGACCTAGAAAACCAACAAGACGCAACCACGATGTTCATCACAAGAAAACTAAAGGCACACGACGAGTAACTGCATCAATAAACGACCATAGGCGTAAGGTGCACAACGCAAACATTTAGCGACAAGGTAAAACTGACCACAATCAAGTATAACAAAATAAGAAGAACAATTACGCCCCTTACAGAAAGCACGTGACTAAAGGACTCCGACAATGAAACCCAAGTTCAACATTGTTTAAATGAACAACCACCTTAATTCACTAACTCGGAGTAATTTATTGTACGTAAGTCAAGGTTATTGCACCATATTTGTTATTAACAACAATAAAAACTA
>ML784258.1:480156-504717 GCA_009831015.1 Picea engelmannii
TGTTTGGACTACTTCAACATGGTGGATTTCCTTTCTACATGGGACCTTGGTTCTTCAGTCTTCTTCAGCATTATGGTCTACAATTATCCATGGGACCCTGGTATATGGTTGTACATCAAGCGTTGAGGACAACGCTTTCATAAAGGGGATGGAATGTAAGGTAGCTAGAGAGGTAGTGGGGGGGCTCAGAGGGCCCATAGTGATAATAGTGGAGGTCATTCAATGTAAGGTGGACTAGGTCCACTATATTATTAAATAAGGCCCACTATGGTAGTTAGATATAATAAATGTAAGAGGACTTCTTAGAAGGTTCTACTTCTAGAAGATTCCTCCTCTAGAATGTTCTTAGGTGGTGGTAGCACTATATAAAGGGGTTCAAGCAATATAATGAGACATGAAGAGAAGTATTGTATTTGGAGCGGTAGCTCAATAGGAGGAATCCCCCTCGAAGAGGCAAGTGAACAGGAGAGGATCCCTTCCATAATAGGATCCATTGTACGGTGTTGCCCTACCCTAAGGGTTTGATAGTAATAAAGAACATTTTGCATATTGTTCTTGTATATCTGTTGTGGTACTTTTGTATTCAGTATTAGGTTCTTAACAAGTGGTACCCCCTACTACCTCTCTAGCTACCTTACACATACTACATATTAAGTAGAAAACTATTATATGATGAACCTAGAGTAATTGTGTTGGAACAAGATGAGTAATAGGAATGCAACGACAAATCTTTTGGTGGATTGGTAGAAACAAACTCTTGGAAATATTTATTCAACAATAACTTAAACTAGAAAGGATATATGATAGCTAGGTATGTCCATATTGTAATTGGGCTGAGTTTCTTTATTTTATGGGTTAGGAATGGGTGGAGTAGGAAGTTGTGGAGGAAAGAAGTCAACTAAATGTTTTATTTGGTGACAATGGTTACATGAATAATATTCTTAAGAAGACTTGAATAAAACTTTGTATCTTCAATGTCAATCACATAAGAAAATGAAACTTCATTAACTTTAACATGAAATTTTCTTATAATTATCTATGAGTCAGGGAGAAGAAAATTCATTGGCATACCATAGTTCTGCTACAGTAGAAAATAATAGGTATTTTTGAAGGATTCTTGTGTTGTAGTGGTGCTTCCACAACAAGTAGTGAAATGGTGCCAGGTTTTGCAGCAAGTGATGAAACTGTTATAGGTTTTGCAGCAAGTGGAAAAACTATGATAGGTTCCACAACAAGTAGATATATAGTACGGTTCAAGGAAAGGATCTATAACAAGGCCTAGTTGAAAAAATATCTGCAACAATAATATCACTAGTGAATAAGGATTATGAATAGTATTGAGGAATAAGAATGATAGATCATTGACTCTTCTTTCTTTCGTAGCAACATTTCTTGACTTCTAGATAATTTGATATTCAAATCCAATTCTTCATTTGTCTAGTACTCTATCCATATGAAACCTTAAGAGAAATCTTGGTGTTGTTGGTCAGTATATTGAATTCTTCTATAAAAATATCCTAAGAAATTGAACCTAAAACATGTTTTTTTCAACATCATATGATATTTCACTTTATTTTTTTTTTATGTCTTGGTCACATTCCTTTTTCCATAAAAAAAAATGGTCTTCAAAAATCACTCCATGGATTGACCTTCTTGATCCTTCTTGTGACCTACAAATAAAACTAGCACTTATTTGAAATAAAAGGTAAGATTATGGAAGAATAGAGGTGGAAGGAATTTATTCTTCCAATAAATATAAAATAAATTACAAATAGTTCATATAAAACATATCTAAAAAGGACACAAATTAATTTTCATCCGTTCACTTACTGAGGAGTGGTGGCCCGCCTAGATTACCAGATAGTGTTTTGGTGATAACTTTTTTTTTAACATCCGATTTAAGTGATTATAAATATATATTAAAATATTCTCATAGGGATATCTATAGAATAAACATGTTTTGAAATTATCTTGAAATTATATATCTCAAATCTCCTGAGGAACAGTCTGCATGAAAGGGTTGTTTTCATTTCCATCCTAGACCAACAATCACGATTTTGGGAATAATTTTTATGGATGATGTCCAATCGATATTATTACAATGAGATATGAAATTATATTCATTTATATATCTCCAATAGAAACATTTTATGAAAACAATAATAATTTGTTTGTCAATTGTGTTGATGATTAGTCTAGGAGGAAGAGTTTTAGTAGTGCGCATTTTAGGACATGCATACACTATTTAGGGCATAAAATTTCCATCTCATGTATTATTGACGTGATTAAAGTGGGATATTAAATTGTGTTCATTTATATATCTCCTTTATAAATAATTTTTGTAAACATGATGAATTGATGTGTCAAATATTCCATTGAATACTAAAAAATGAAGAATTGTGATAATGTACATTTTAGGATAGAAAGATACTAATTTGGAAACAAATTTTATGTATGATATAAAAATGAAGTGATTCAAGTTGGAACAAAATCTAAATTCCTAGGACTATATATCCTAGAAATAGGTTTTGAAAATGTTTTTATTCAGTTCCTCAAAACACAACTATCCTAACTCTGTTTGTAGTAAGTTCGTCAATTCAAAATGTCGCAGAAAGAATTGAGTTTAATGTTCCATGGGATTAAGAGTTGTTCTATGTAGAGAGTTTTTATTAAATATATTAATATCTCAATAATCACCTAGAATATTTGAGTGGCCTTTGTTTTTCTTCATGAATGATATATAGTCATGGAAGCAACATCTAGAGGTGTTCTGTAGAAACTTGCTACAAAACCTATAAAAAGGTTATATCTCTTAAATTATGGTATAGGTATTTTAGATATTTTATAGGTTTGTTTATTCCTATATGATTCTCCCTTCTACAAAAAATATATTATTGACCTAGATCACAAATTTTGAGATATGAACAAATCATTATAGGTTCATTTTTATGTGCGTGCCTAAAAATCAAGAATTGTGATTTTCAAAGATATGGGAATCCTTTCATGAATTCAATAATAAAAAACATACCTCCTTTAAATAGATTGATGAATTCATATTGGCACCTCTTCCATTGGAATGCTCATTCACTAGTGCTTTCTCCTTCTTACCAACTATCTTGAAAATAAATTAGTATTGTGGGTGGTTGTTATTCTAGCAACATAATTCATGCATCTATATGAAGGAATAAAACTTTGTATGAGAGCTCATAAAGAAGGTAATCAACAATTCCTCCTTTACTATCCTTGTACCATGCGTTATATCAAAATTAATGAAATAAATTGCACTCTTTCTTTGACATTTCTTTGACAACGGAGCCAAAATGAAGAACTATTTAATTAGATCACTATTTACAACAAGAATAATCAAAGAGATTGTCATTAAATCTTCAACCTAGGGTACAAATGATTTTGAGATGTCATGCATTATACATGTAGGCTCCATGTTCTTTAATTTCACTAGTTTTCTAATATGATTCTATGAAAGGGAAATTGCATCATTATCTAGCAAATAAAACGAAACTACAAGAAATTAATACACCACTCTTTCTAAGAGAAGAAGACATGCTATAGAAAGTAAACACACTTGTTGTTGGAGATATTACACACTCACCTAGTAATTATTTTTCCTAAGTTTGCTAGTCTAATGTCGAGGGTGCTATCCATAGATGAGAACATTCCCTCCTGGGAATATTCCTTACAAAATAGGGTGCCTCCTATAAAATGGGATTCCTTCCCTCTTTAGTTTTGTCTCAGTTACACTTTAGATAGACTAGTGGAGGAAACACATGCATGGAAACCTCAGTTTTGTCACCAGTAGTTGCATGTTCACCTTGATTTTCTCATGAGGAGAGTGCATATCACATGCATGTGGTCAAGAGGGTGAATATAATGTGCATGGATGTGTTTCTCTCACCTCCACACATGTGACTTATTTAACTGATGATTGCATGGACAATTAACTAGGACTAGGTGGCAGATCACTCCAGGTTATGTCAGTGAGTGTGTATATCTCTCTACATCACTATTGTGGTGCATTAGTTACTCATGTTGCCTATATCTATTGTAAATTATTCACTCTTTGAGTAATCAATCCATCATGTTTATTTTCAATAATGGTCTGTGGAATATAAAATTTAAAAAATTATATATAATATATCTATAGTAACTTGATGGATCCACAACAAACATTACTAGTGATTTCTAGCAATGTTTACCAAAAAGTTGCAACAACTTCCATAGGCATTATAAGTAGCTAACTTATCTTAAAGTATAATCTAAGTATTTGACATTTTTTGTGAGTGTGTCTATACCAATTTAATACTTCCTTTTACTAAAAATTTCAAGTACTTAGTTCACAGATATTTTGATATAAACAAATCATTAGTAAGGAATGTGAAACCTCTGTTGTTGGAGCTTCCAATGAAAAGGCTAATAATGGAATGTTATGTGAATACATAATTGTATATCATCATCATCGAATTATTTGTAGCTCACATAAACTTAAATATGTGAATAAATATATGCATCAATGAACCATTGAAGTTACTTCAGCTCTCATACCTTCAAATATGGATGAACAATTGATGGAAACTCATACCTTTATCTAGACTTTAATTCTTTGTGATTTCCTTTCTGTTGTATATTTATTTGGAAATAACATTATTTTAGTAGGAATTACTTCTATAACATATTATTCTATTGTATATTCTTGTGGAGTATCATATTTCTATTCTTTAGCAGTCTCCTCGGCTTGTCCATATGTGTCAGCTATTATTTTTCCTTTGTTGTTGGTTCTTTGCAGAGGACAAACTATGTTTTATTCTACTTCTAGTATTGGTTCTTGTAGAGAGAAATAAAAGTATTTCCTTATACTTATACTACTATTTTTTTTGGATTGCAAACATTGTATTTTCTTGAGTTGGTTGTGTCAAAAACGTTTGTAGCATTAGTACATCTATTCCTTCTATTTATTGGATATTTAGGGGGTGTGTTGGAATAGATTTAAACTATGTTGTTGTTGTCCAAATAAAGTGGTGAAGGTTATAGATTGAACAATGGTAGTGATGGTGTAGTCATGATAGGTAAATCCATGGTTAATGTCCCCCTACCCTAACCAAAGACTTTTTCCATTCTTGTAAAAATGACAAATTGTAAGGAAGTAGGACATAACTTAAAAAAAGGAAATGTTGAAGTGATTTTACAAATAAAAACCCACAACATTCAATGAATCTAATAAAAATTATAAATAATAATCTTAATTGAACCTACATTATAATTCCATGGCATTTGGAACAAGTATATGACATCCTAAGAAGGAGGGGATTTAGTAAAAACTAGGTCTTTGTTACTTTTCTTGTCTTGACTTATTTTGGAGTAGATTCATCACACGTTCCCATGGTAAGAAATTTTGTAGTGAATACCCTTGAGAAATTGTGTAAAGGATTTTCAACAATATTTCCACTTTCTTCTAAGATGTCTTCATTGAGGTCTTGAGGGGATTTTCTTTAATCCCTTTATCTACTACTAGTTCTTGTGTAGCAGTAGTAAGGATTTCTAAATTTGGTTCTTATGTAGAAGCCTCAAGGATTGTACGTGATGGTTATCATGTGGCAACACTTATTTCTTCTCCCTTTCCATTCAATCTTATTTAGAAGTAGAATCCCCTATAATTGGTTCTTATGTGGTAGCCACATGGCTTATTAGTAGTGGTTCTTGTGTAACAACAACAATATTTTTCTTAAAACTCGTTATTTCAAATGATTTTTCATCAATAATGGATCTTTTGAAGTGATTCTAAACATATAAACGTAATACATAATCTATAGTACATTTTTAGATGGTAGACCTGAAGGAAATGTGTTGGAACACGATAAGTAAAAGACATGCAAAAAAACGATTTTGGTATATTGGTAGCAAAAAATCTTCGAAATATATATTCAACAATAGTTGGAACTAAAAAGGATATATGATAGCTAGGTAGCTCAACGTTGTAAGTGTGTTGAGTTACTTTATTGTATGGGTTACGAATGGGTGGAGATGGAATTTGTGGAGGAAAGACGTGGGTTGAAGGTTTGATTTGGTGATAGTGGTTACATGAATGATATTCTTAGGAATCCATGAAGAAAACTTGTTATCTTCAATGTCAATCACATAAGAAAATGAAATTTCATTAAATCCAATTTGCAATTTTCTTCTAATTATATACAAGTTGGGGACATGAAAATTCATTGGCATACCATATTTCTACAATATTAGAAAATAATATGTTTTTTTAAGGTTGATTATGCAGTGGTGGTGCTTTCGTAGTAAGTGGTGAAATAATGCCAGGTTCTGCAACAAGTGGAAAACCTGTGAGAGGTTCTGCAAGAAGTGGAAAAAATGTGACATGTTTTGCAACAAGAATATATGTATTATAGTTGAAGGTAAGGATCTGCAACAAGGCCTAATTGACAAGGATGTATGACATTGGTATCACTAATGAATAAGGATGATGGATTATTGAATCTTCTTTCTTTCATAGAACTATTTTTTGACTTCTGTAACATTTGATCTTCAAATCCAATTCTTCATTTGTCTTGCACTCTATCCATCAACAACCTTATGATAAATCTTGGTGTTGTTGGTTAGTAGCTTGAGTTCTTCCATATCTATCTCCTAAGAACTTTAACTTCAAACATGATTCATTCAACATCATATAATATTTAACTTTATTTTATTTTTTATGTCTTGGTGACATTTCCTTATTCATGATAAAATGGTATACAAAAATCACTCCACGAATTGACCTTTTTTATCCTTCTTGTGACCTGCAAAAACAAACTAGCATGTGTTTGTAGTACAAGGTGATATTATGGAAGAAAAGAGGTGTAAGGAATTTATTCTTCCAATAAATATAAAACAATTACAAATATTTCATATGAAACAAATCTAAAAAGGATACATAAAATGATTTTCATTTTTTTATTTGTTGAGGAGTGGTGGCTAGTCTAGACTACCTGACAAAGTTTTGATGATAAATTTTTTTGTTTAATATCATATTGACGTCATTCAAAATCCATATTAAAGTAGATTCATAGGGATATATCTAGTATAAATAGGTTTTTAATGTGTCTTTAAATGATATTTCAAATCTACCTAGAAATAGTTTGCATGATAGAGTTATTTTTTATTTTCATCCTATACCTACAATCACACTTTTGGGAATACATTTTTGGATGATTTCAGATGAAAATTATTCCAATGGAATAATGGAATATGAAATTAGATTCATGTATATATCTCATATAAAAACAATTTTAGAAAATATGAATAATTGATATGAAAAATGTGTTGATGATATGTTTCAGAAGCATAGTTTCAACTTTTAAGGAATAACTCTTTCCTCCGATGTCAAATTGATGTGGTTCTAGTGTGATATTAAATTGTATTCTTGTATATATATTTATGATAAATATTTCTTATAAACACAATAAATTGATGTGTCAAGTATTCCATTGAACAATCAGAATGAAGATTTGTGACAATGCATATTTTATGATAGTTAGATACTAATTTGGGCATCAGTTTTCCATATGATATCGAAATGAAGTGAATAAAGTTGTATCAAAAACTATATTATGAGGACCATATACCCTATTAAAAAAAATTGAAAATGTTTTCAGTCGGTCCCTCAAATTACAAATGTCTTAACTTTGTCTATAGTAAGTTTATCAATTCAAAATGTTGCAAAAAGAGTTGGGTTTAATGTTACATTGGTGTAGGAGTTGGGATATGAAGAGAGTTTGGATCAACTATAACAATATCTCATTAATCACCTAAAATATTTCATAGGTATATTTGTTTTCTTCATGGATGATTTGTAGCCATGGAAACAACATCTACAGGCATTCCTAGCAACTTGCTATAGAACCCATAAAAGGTTATATATCTTAAAGTATGATATAGGTATTTTATAAATTTTATAAGTGTGTTTATTCGAATATGATTCTCCCATTTACAAAAAAAAATCTTATTGACCTAGATCACAAATTGTGAGGTATGAACAAATCATTATAGGTTGATTTTTATGTGCATGCCTAAAACTCAAGAATTGTGATTTGCAAATCTAGGGGAATTATTTCATGAATTCAATAATGAAATAAATACCTCCTTTATATTGATTGATGACTTCCTATATATTCCTCCACCAGTGGAATCCTCATTCACTAGTTCTTTCTCCCTCTTACCAATTTTCCTGCAAAGTGGTTACTACTGTGGATGGCTCTTACTTCACCACAAAGATATTCTAGTAACTTAATTCATGCATACATACAAATGCATAACACTTTGTATGAGATATCACAAAGAGGGTAGCCGACAATTCCTCCCTTCTTATACTCATACCGTGTGTTATCTAAAAAATAGCAAAATAAATACTCTTGTGCCTTTGACATCTCATTAGCAACGATGCCAAAATGAGAAACTATTTAATTTCCTCACTATTTATAGAAAGAATAATCAAATATATTATTGTTAAATTTTCAACCCAAGGTTTAATCACTTGCGATATGTCATGCACTATATATGTAGACTCCATGTTCTTTACATTCATTACTTTTCTAACATGCTTCTATGGAAAGGAAATTGCATCACTATCTAGGAAAGAAAATGACATTGCAAGAAATTAGCACACCACATTTTTCAAGAGAAATAAACAAAATACAAAAAGTAAACACACTTGCAAAGGTAAAATAATGTAAAGAAAATCAAACTGAAAAAATAGATAAATTTAGAAAAAAGAAAATGAAATACTACATAAACTACACAACACTTTGTTCTATTGGAGTGGATCCTATGTCCATAGAATAGAGTGTTGATATTAACCTACATCGGAATTAAATTCAACACTCACTACTTCTACAACACACATCAAATAGTTAAATATGGGGTTTCTCTTTGTATTGACAAAATAATTATCACAATCCCAAACTAAGTGTTCTCTTCTCCAAAGTATTCATTCCCATTAAAGAGAAAAGATGCCAATCTCTTTTATCCATGAAAATTGTCATCTAAAATAATTAAATCCACTTGAGAATGAATGAACCTAAAGTGGTTACAACCATTTTCCATCTTCATAGAGTTCACTACTAATTATAGCTAATGATTTTAATAAATCTTGCTAATTCCTAATGAATTTAGAATGTCATTGATTGTCAAAATCGTAATAAGATGTGTGAATTGTAACAACTTACCACAAATATGTTCAAAGTAGTTGTTAATGATGTTGGGTATCCTAAATCCATGACATATATGTGCAAGATATTTGAATTTATATCAAAACATATATGTATTATGGGCATAAAAAATCCTCCCCCCTTTTATCTTTAACAATTAAAACCACATATGAAGGAAGATTTGAGACAACTACTAGTCAATGGGAAAGTGTTGAGATGTATCTCGTTGTAATTACTCCATTGTAAAAAATTGTAGCAACATTTTAATTCCATGAATTCATAGTATTCTCAAAAAATGAATGGTAGTTTCCCAAATTGATCTAGAACACATACAGATGTAGAAAAATAGATTTGTATAAGTGGGTCTATAGAAATATTCCCTACAACAATTAAAACCATGAATTTCATCTTTTATTATCTTCCCCAAGTAGCTATGTGGTTGGTAGTGGTTGATTCTCACATACGTGGCATGCTAAATCTGCAACACATGGATCTACAACCCATGGATCTATAACAGACACTCTACACCCATAAAATTGAACTCTTTTCAACTTGTACCTTGCAGATTTGTAGCAACTATATTTTATGGATTCATGGCGTCAGAACTTGTTTCATATAATTTGGACATTTGAAGCAACATCTATAAAAACTTGTCCACAAATGGGTCATTACTCAAAAGTAAATAAGAACTTTTCCTAACGTTAATCATATTTTCAAATGAAATACTAAGGAAATGGAATGGAAAATACCTTAGGCCTAAATCCAATATTTTCTCATTAAAAAGGATTAATACAGGGTTCTGGGTAAGCAACATGTGTTTATAAATAAGGGAAATAGAAGGAAGAAGGTTACATAATCATGCCAAAATAAACTCGCATAATTTTCCCCAACTGAAAATTTTTCATGTCCTCATGTAACCATGTACCTATCTATCTATATTCCAAAGTCGGATGAACCATGCTCTATGGAAAGGAAAATTTTAGGGGATAATTTTTTCCCATGGGATAATTTTCCATGTTTTTTCCTAGAAAAAGATTCTGCAATTTCCATTTTTTCTAAAAATGATTCACCCAAATTCTATAGGATAAATTTATTTTACTTTAAAGATAGCCAACTATTTATAAAAACTATATAAAATACTTAGAAATATGAATATTGTTTTTTAAATAATGACAACCATTTTAGAGTTTGCATGTTAAGGACTATTAAGATTTGACAAGGTTTCTACATTTTAAGACAAATTTCCATCCCTAAAATTATTTTTGTTGTAAGGACCCATATAGAATGATGCTTCTATTGTTTTTCAATGTTTTTTGATTTACCGTGGTTTCTCAACATACATTTTTGTTCATAAAATGTATTAATCTATTTCTTAGCAACATCTTGAAATCACTTCAAATAATGGATGACCCATTTTTCAAAGTTTGCAATTCCCATCGGTGAGTTATGTTGAGACAAATATCATCATTATGTTAACCAAGTATGGAAAATTCATTATAGCAAAAGTAATTGATACATCTAATGATATATCATCCATGGAACTCTTGGATAGTTTTGGAGGTCATGTTTATGTTCAAGAATGGTTTGTGGTAGCTACAACTTCAAAACATTACCTAGAATATATTTGTAACAATCTGACGGATCCATAATAAACATTGTTGGTGATTTTTAGAAAATGTTACTAGCGAGTTGCAACAACTTCTATAGGTATGCTAAATATCTAATTTCTCTTAAAGTGCGGTATAGGTATTTGACATTTTTTGTGATTGTTTCTATCCCAATTTAGTGCTTCCTTCTACCAGAAATATCAAATACCTAGTTTGTGGATCTTGTGATATGAACAAATCATGAGTTGGGTATTCGTAACCTGTGTTGTTGGGGCTGCCAATGAAAACAATAATTATGGAATGTCATATAAATACTCAATTGTATATCATCATCATGGAGTTCTTTGTAACTCACATAAAATTAAATATGTGAACCCATATATGTGTTGGTGAACCAATATATGCATCAATGAACCATTGAAATGAATCAAGTCTCATACCTTCAAATATTAATAAACAATTGATGGAAACTCATACATTTATTCAAACTTTAATTCCCTATGATTTCCTTTCTGTTGTATAATAATTTGGAAATAACATTTTTTGAGTGGGAATTTATTCTACAATAGATTCTTGTGGAGAAACATATTCCTACTATTTAGTAGTCTCTTCGACATGTCCATGTGTGCCAGCTACTATTTTTCCTCTGATGTCGGTTCTTGTGGAGCACCAACTATGTTTTCTTCTACTTCTGCTACTAGTTCTTGTGGAGCAACAACTACATTTTATTCTACTTATGCTATTGGTTCTTGTGGAGCACCATAAAATTATTTCCATATTCTTTTTCTACTGGTTCTTGTGGAGTACAATAAAATTCATCCCTTCTACTTCTACTACTGGTTATTGTGGAGAAAAAACAATGGTTTTTCTTGAGCTAGTCTCATCAACAACTTATATAGTATCAATACATGTAGTCCTTCTCTTTCTTGGATATTCAAGGGGTGTGTTGGAATGGATTTGGACTATGATGTTATGGACAAATAAAGTGGTGAAGGTTCTACTTTGAACAAGGGAAGTGATGTTGTGGTAATGATAGGTAAACCCATGGACAATGTTTCTCGCCTCCCCAAATAAAGACATTTTCCATCCTTGGAAAAATGACAAATGTTAAGGAAGTAGGACAAAAGTAAAAACTAGAAAAGGATGACATGATTTTCTAGATACAAACCCATAGCATGCAATGAATTTGATAAAAATTTAGAAATAAGAAGCATACCTGCACCTACCTAAGGGTTAACAATAACTCTAAATGGTGTCATATCTCTTTCTTGGTTGTGATTCAATTTTAAGGGTTAACAAACACTCCAAGTGGTATCATATATCTTTCTTGAGCCTGCACACCTCTATATTGTATTATATTGTTTTAGGATAGAGATGTGTTATGGCGTATTTAAATAACATAAATATCTATCATTTGACAATTAAAAATACAATTGGGAAAGAATACATGCAAACATTACAAGTCATGTCACTTGATTGGACTCCTTTATCACCTTTATTAGCACCCTTTCGAGTAGTACCACATCAGAAAACACCTATATATATAATTGTTTTCCATGTACCCTCAGGTATATTGGAATCCCTTATGCACACCCGAAACCAAAATTACATCAACGTGTAGCCTTCATGCTTCTATGGTACATTGAGAACATCAATCATGGAGATCACTCTCAAATATTAGGGTATATAGTACTACAAATAAGGGTACAATTTATCATCCTTAGTTGATGCCATGAAATATTTGATTGAGTATTATTGTTGGAAACCCTTTCATATGTTGGAGAGATATAGAACTTGAAAATACTTTACCATTATGACCCTAAAAACCTTATCCTTTGTAGTTTTCTAATGAAATTCCTACATATTTTCATCCAGAAGGAATTTGGAAAACTATCAGTGTAGTAATATTCATTAGGGAGTAATATTCACACCATTGTAAAAATAAAAATAAAAATTCTAGGTTCTATCAACACCATTGAGGAGGGCCTATCTCAAAATATTCCTTGCATCATGTTGATAATGTGGATATACCTCTCTAGTAACCCTTTTTGTGTGGACCTGATAGTATAATGTTCATATTATATCTAAAAAGACTCCTTTCAAGCTACTATTCATAGTGAGATAAGTTGGGAATAACAATTCAAAAACTTATTAGGTGGTCCCATGGTTTGTACTTGCAACATGGAAAACATAGAGAACCTAAACTAGGACGTGACTAGGACCTGCCTGCTAAGCGCCAATAGCTTGAATCCAAGGTTTCTAGTATTGAATCTTCACTCAAAGAGTTGTTCGTTATGGTGAAAAAATAAGGTTAGGTGTTGGAAATGTTAGGTACTCACTTGGATATCTAGATGTTAGATCCACACATTGATCCAACCCAATGTTTTAAAACTCATAACCAGCCTTATAATCGGTCGAGGGTGAAATTGGACTCAATTGTGACTTGAAACAGTTTGAATTTAATGAATCATTGTTTTAAATATGCATAAAATATTTAAATTTTAATGATTTTTTAAAAAGATTCCAAATGATCAGAGACTAAATATGAAAATTAATTGTTGGACAATTGGTTTTCATTGATGTCAACCCTTCGACAATGATCTTGGAGATTGATGTCAACCCTTGGAGAGGTCTATAGATGTTGGAAAGCTGATTGAAACTTGTATGATCGATATTGATGGTGAGTTAGTTGGGTACATTTGATGTAGTCTACATGTAGCCCCGAAGGTGTGGTTATGGGACCCGAAGTTGATTAAGGAATATGGACACAAAGTAAAATTAAATTAAAGGTAAGACTATCATATATGGATAATATTCATGATTCCATTTCCGGTGATATGTGGAATTATATGTGGTTCCTCACGGTTAGGGAGATATGGCCTTGTAAAGCTAGAAGCCCCGAAGAGTGGTCAAGAAGCCCCTATTTGGTTACAATTCTTAGAGCAAGGGTAAAGTGGTTGAAACAAAAAATCCCTAAATTAAGGAGAGAGGTTAGTATGTAAAAGTATATAAACACCTTAAGGAGTCTCTCACGTGGATACACACTTACAATTGAACATCTATCTTGTCATTGCTATGGTCTAGTATTGTGATATTTTGGCTAGTTTGTGATGGAATTTTTCCGAGGTTGCGAAGGAAGATCGAAAGTGAAAGTATAGGAGTTGTAGAAAGCAACAAACCCTATTTTCTGATGTATCAGTGAGTTGCAGGTCAGCAAGGTGCATATATATGCGGGATGTAGTGGAGGAAATCATGATTATATATGAGTTGTAGAAGAGAAAGTCATGTATATGTAAAATCACTTGTTAAAGGTTGTGAAGGGATGTTGGTACCAAATTTTTGAGGACTATGGAAGAGATACAAGTCAGTATTATAGAGTATCAGGTCAACTACAGGATCATAGGTAAGTTTTAAGAGTTGCATTTATGTGATTGTATTTTATGTTGATGATGTTATGGTGCATTCTTGAGGAAAGTCTTTGGTATATTGTTGAGGTATTGGCACATTCTTGAGGCACATATTAGGTGCATGGTTGAGGCATATATTTGGTATATGATCTTGGTTGTTTGGTTCTTTTTCCAGGTACACCATTGATGGTAACTTCTTGATATATCCTATGGTACATGGTGTATGGAATGAATGAGTGATATGGTATATGGTTGATATACATTGTTGGTACATGGTATGGTACAGGTGTTTATGTACATTGTTGATGTACATGGTTGATACATGGTATGGTATAGGATTGGTACTTGGTGTGGTGTTGATGTACATTATTGATGGTTGAGTCATATGGTACAGGTTATGGTGCATGGTTGATGCATGGTTCGGCACATGTTTTCGGCCATGATTGATGCACGGTTTGTTATAGGTGTTGGTGCATGGTTGATGCAATTGTTTTGGTATAGGTTGTGGTACATGGTTGAGACACATATCTTGTGATGGTATGCTAGTGATCTTGGTACACGATTGGTAGAGACATGTGTTGGTGATGTTGGATGTATAGTTGAGAGGTGTCCTTGGGACATGATCCATATGAGAGGATATGGTTGAGTATCGATGATAGTGACAGTTTGGATACAGTGACAAGCTTATTAGTGAAAAGTTGGATGTAGTGACAGGTTGATCAGTGAAAAGTTGGATGCAGTGACAGGTTGACAGTAACAGGTTGGATACAATGACAGTTTGGATACAATGATAGGTTACATGTTTATGTGACAGTGATAGTGATAGTGAAAGTAGCAGTGATTGTAGTATTGACAGTTGGTCTACACTTATATTACAAGGTGGTTGTACTGTGCAAGGAAATGGGATTGTAACATTCTTCCGGTTGGAGCCAGAGAATCAAGGAGTTGGAGCTTCCTTCAGGTTGGAGACTAAGAACTAGGTGGTTGTAGCCACCTTTCTGTTGGAGCTGAAGAACACAAGGGGTTGTAGCCTCCTTCTGGTTGGAGCTAGAGAATTCATGGAGTTTTAGATTCCTTCAGGTTGGATCCTATAAATAGAGGGTTGTAGCCTCCTTACATTGCAGTTGTAGAATTGGTAAGTAGGTGCTTCCTACGAATGAATTATTGATATATATAAGAAATCATTATGTGGTTTTCTCCCATTTGGGTTTCCACGTAAATGCTTGTGTACTATGTTCTTGATGTGATGTTGATGTGATGATGCTTATGATTACATGCCTATGATATATATATATATTGAATGCAATAAGAGATGATACATTAATGATGAATTGTTGAACATTGTTGATAAAGTGAAATAATGTATATTGTGGTTAAAAGGGGTATAAAGTGCTCATATTGATTCACCCACCTCTCAACATTCCTACAATTGGTACCATGGTCGGTTCCTTCAAGAAAATAGTTTAACCAATGGAAGCTAGATCATGGAGTACAATATGCATGGAACACCAATGTTTAATGGTCAGAAGGGTATGAAGTATCAATTGTGGAGTTTCAGGATGAAGGTATTTTTATAGGAACATGTATATGATGTTTGGCACTCAGTATTTATAGGATACAATGCTACAAAGGAACCAAATAATTTCCTCAAGAATGAACCACAACATCATCAACATAAGATACAATCACATAAATGTAACTCTTAAAACTTACCTTTGATCCTGTAGCTGACCTGATACTCTGTAACACTGACCTGTAACTCTTCCACAATCCTCATAAACCTGGTACCAACATCCCTTCACAACCTTTTATAATTCCTTTTACATATACGTGACTTTCTATTCTACATCCTCTGAATATTCACGCTTTTATCCACTACATCTTGCGTATATTCGCACCCTACTGACCTGTAACTCGCAGATACCTCATAAACTAGGGTTTGTTTCTTGATGCAACTCCCAAAATTTCACCTTCGATCTTCCTTCGTAATCTCAGAAAAAATTCGTCACAAACTAGCCAAAATATCACAATACTAGACCATAGCAATCAGAAGATAGATGTTCAATTATAAGTGTGTGTATCCATATGAGAGACTCCTTGAGTTGTTTATATAATTTTTCATACTAACCTCTCTCCTTAATTTAGGGATGTCTTTTTGCATCCACTTTACCCTTTGACTAAGACTTGTAACCAACTAAGGTCTTCTTGACCACTCTTTAGGGCTTCCAACTTTACAAGGCCATATCTCCCTAACTGTGAGGAACCACGTTGCATTCTACATATCACTGGAAATGGAGCGGATATTAATATCCATCTATGATAATATTACCTATAGTTTCACTATCCTTTATGTCTATATTCCTTAATCAAACTTGTGTCCCATAACCACACCTATGGGGCTACATGTACTATACTACATCAAATGTACCCAACTAACTCACCATCAATATCGTTCATACAAGTGTCAATCAAATTTCCAAAATCTCTAGACCTATCCAAGGGTTTACATAAATATCTAAGGGTTGACATCAATCTCCAAGATCATTATTCAAGGGTTGACATCAATGAAAAGAAAATTCCAACAACCTCCCTCGTTGGCATTGATGGGAACACTTAGACATGCCAACACTCATGCTCATGCTCCCCCTATGATCATTACTCCTCCTCAATGTTTCTATCTCTCCCTGTTTGATATCAATGGCAAAGGGTATCTCTCCTTGTGGATTATTCCCCTGAATTCATTCCTTTGTTCTTTCTCTTCATCTTTTACCAAAGGTTAAATCCCCTTGTTGATATGTCTCCTCCTGATAATGTACCTACTCTAACCAATCACGGGAAAAAAAATTGCTCCCAAAGTGGGTATGTTTCCATGTCTATATTCTACTAATATTCATTTATGGATCTCTCTCTCTAATGATTTTTCTTCCCTTGAATTTTCTGTAGATCAATGTAGGGATATATGTATATGTTTCCTTTCCTCTCTTCCAATGTTTTTTAATGTCCATTGGTGCTTCCTCTTGAATTTCACTGAAATATATAAAAATCATTAAAAATTTGATTTATTCATTTACTTGTCATGTTCACTTAACCATATTTTTCAATAATGTCCTTCTGATGATATAGCTTCTGTAGACAGTTTCTATATTCCTGTTTGGTTGTTCTTTTCAATGCTTGTCTTTCTATGATCAATTGATTCCAACTGATCCCACTGATTCCAATTTTATATATGTTGTTATGCATCTAACCCATGTTTCCTGTACCTGCTAAGAATCCCACAAATCCATCTATGCCCATATGTCACAAGTTTTTCATAAACCTTCTACTCAATTGTCCACAATTTTGACCCATCTGTCATTGTATCGTTCTGAAGACTTCTCTTGAATATACTACAAATAATCATTACATGTTCTTGTTTATTGGACTGAATCAAAATATGTCCACTGATATGATCTATATGCTCATCAAAATCTGAATGTATGGAACAACCTGTATTGAAGATATCCCTGCATGAATACATATGTAAAATAGAATCATAAACATTTGCCTCTCAACTGATACCTATGTGGGAACACAACTTATCAACGAATCAATCTATTATTTTGTACTTCTACTATCTTACTGCTCAAAATATATCTCTGCAAACACTTCATACTGCTCAAAATATGGTTCTCTGATTTGTAGTGTTTACTAAATGGACTACCCTTTTTCAACATACATATTTACTGGGAGTCTCCAAGCCTGATGGATCAGAAAAATACATGCTCTGATGCAGAGTAATATTCCTCTTTGTTTGTAGACTCATCATCTTTCCGAGCTTTGACTTCTTCCTTTATTCTTTTGGATTTATCTTGGACTAAAATTCCTGAAAGTACAATCGCTTGAACATGTTATTTATTTACCTTCTCTTCTTTTCTTTCTCGTACTACTGCAAATCCTGTGATCTCTGGGACTTGGTATTTATTCACCTATTCTTCGTGTTTTTCATTTCTTCTCCAAATCTTCCTATATCTGACATCTTTCATTTTCCCTGTAGATTTTTCTTCATCTTGTAATATTGCCAATACTGAGAGTATGACTTCTGGGTGTCCTTCATTCATCTGATATTCCTTTGCTTGTTCTTTTCCATGCCTTATTATATATGATATCAGTGTTATTTCTCAATGAAGTATCCATCATGCTTCTATAATCACTAGATATGTGTCCATAGTCATGGAACTTGTAACATTCAATGTCATGTGGGGCCACATAAGATTTTCTTATTTGAACATTTTTTTCATAAGCCCTGCAATCTGCGACCTTATGTCCAAAGTTAGTACAATAAAAACAATGACCATAAGAGAAATTTTAATACCGACGAGTGAATGATATTATTTGTCGTGTAGTCCTTCTAAATTCATGCCTTGGATGATCATGATCTTCTCTTCTGTCGATCTCTTCATCATGGTTGAAGCCTCTTTGTTTCTTGAATGTGGTAGGTCTTGTTGAATATGTATCTTTATTATACTCATTCTTCTTTGATTCTTGTTGAACATGATTCCTTCATTTGAGTACTTCAATATAACTCTTACTATTTTTTTCATTCCTCTTTTATAGTGACCTGGAGGGATTCTCTTCAACATTCTCTACTAATGGTGTGGATGTTTCTGTCTCTTCAATGCTATTGTTGAGCTTGACAATTTTAATTCTTAATGTGGCAACTTCTTAAATATTCTCAACCTCTTCTTTTTTTCTTCATCATTTGAATCTTCGTGGCTTCTTATGTTCACTTTTCTTCTTCAAGTTGGATCTTCAAGAAGATGATTTATTTTTCAAGTCTTCTCTCTTCTTGACCAAATTTTTCTTCAAGCTAATTCAAGTCGTTAGTTCTTTCGTTAAGATGATATATCAATATATTCTCTCTCTTTTCTACTTCCTTTCTTTTGGTTTCCAAACACTTATTCTCTTTCATTGCTTCCCTTCTTAGTGCTTCTATTTCGGCTTCCAAACATTGCTTCTCTTCCATATGAGTTTTGTAGATTTCTTCAATCTAGTTGGCTTCTTCTAGCCGTTCTTTCAGTTTCACGATGACCTATTGGGATTCTTTAGAATTTTTTCAAGAATTCTTCTTGACTATTTTTTCCTGAAGTGAGTGGTTCTTCTTCCTTTATTTTGTTAGTTCATCTAGATCACTTATTAATTTTTATTCACAATCCTTTTCTTTTTCATTCTTTAGATAATGGAATTCAATTTCAAGATGTTTATGCTCTTTAAAAGTAAAGCAAAAGAACTCACTTATGTTGATTTCAAACTCTTCTTCTTCTTAATATATATGACACGATGAACATATTTGTTCTTGTTTTGTACATGCATATTCTTTATCATTATCTGGATCTGTGATGGGAGATTCCTCAAAGTAGATATTTTTTATCTTATCCCAAAGTTCTTTAGATGATGAATACTATCCCACTTTGTCCTTTACTGAATCAGGAAATCCTTCCAAGATAAAATCCAGTTCTATTTTCTTCTTCCTTTTCAATATATACCATGTAAGGGTGAATATATTAAAATGACATAGAGTGAAATACATATAATAAAAAAATACATAATCAATGAGGCTCTAAATGGCCTATAGAGTCCAACAAACATGCTACAAGCTACTAGACTACTACAAATCGCTGATCAAAATGATCAATCATCAAACTCATCACCACTACTAGAAATGAGATCCTCAACATGAGATACAAGGTCATCCTTTAGCTCAAAGTCTCCAGACTTGGTAGACTCCTAAGGAACATCTGCAACTACAATAGTAGTACTAGTAGAAACAAAATATACAAAACTAGTGCTTCCATATGCCATGCTTGGTGCTACGTCTACTCCTACTAGTGGATATGAATCAAAACCAATCCACCTCAAGTAATCAATATCATAATTAGGATTAATATATATTGGGTGAGACTCCTTGTTGGGTGCAGGCTGATTTTGAGGAAGAGTCCATTTTTTGGAAAGTATAGATTAAATTAAAAAAAGACAATTGGTAGGAAAAGAAACACGTGCGAGGGAAAGTGACATGCAAAGGCGGAAAGCATGCAAGGTGCGCATGCAAGAAAAACCTAACCACACTAGGGTTAGGTTTTTTGTAAGAGATTGTAATGAATGATAAGTTGTAAATTAGTATAGATAAGTACCTAGAAGGTCTAGGTCGATGTGCCTAGGTTTTTTTTTGTTCCATTAAGGAAACTACTGTAAGATCTAATACCAATTTTGTAAGTTGTTGAGTTGTAGGAGGGTCAAATATCTAGATATTGAGGGTTATATTGCAGGTTGAGGAGCCTGGTGAGATATAGTCCACCTCATAGAGGTAGTGGAACTTTTTTTGTGATTGTTTGGTCGAAATTGTAGTGCGCACGGTGCCATATTTTGCAGAAATATAAATAAAAGAGCCTAATAAGTCAGATCTTTGTGGACATAGACCAGGAGGGGGTGAACCATGGTAAAAACTATGTTATGTGTTGTGTTTATTACATATTTACCTTTTTTTAGTAGTTATATGATGAATGTATGAATAAATATCGTTTTTAGATATTTTATCTGGTAGATCAGTTAGATTTCATGCATAAAATTAATAGATGAATGAATCTTAAGCATGATAGAGGGGAAAAATAGATCAAGGCATTATAAGATGAAATGAAATCCTATATCCCAACTCTTTCCTATATTTCAAGCATCTGAGCATGGCAATCACCCATAGAACTATATCGGGTGAGACTGGGCAGTACATTATGTGTGTTGTGTTTCCTTCTGGTTTACCAGGAGGGCCGATAGTTTTAGAGGGTTTTGTATTGCATGAAGATAAGATCATTTAACCATTCTTTTACAAAAAAAAATTCTTCTTTGTGTGATTCCACTCAAATACAAAACAATTGTGTGCATACCGATAAGCATTGCAATTTTGACTCAACAATTGAATTGTAAAATTTTGTAACAAAGGACATTGTCTACTAAATGAATCCCACTATTGTGTTCCAAAGACAAAGTCAGTTCAAAAAATTAGACTATGAGTTTGTCTAAAAAATCAAGTATTTAAATTTCAAACAATTGAACTTAAGAAAACTTTGGAATTGGTTACCTAGTTGGTCCACATCTCTCGCAATATTTAATAGGTTTTTTTCAAAGGTACTTGTAGCTCTAGTGAAAGCACTAATCTATCAATGTATTTCTAGTTTCTCACTATCATCATTGACCATGTTCTCTAAGGACACATACAATCCATCTTTAACCTCCCAAATTTGATCTTCTTCTAATTGAGCTCTGGAACGATACCTTGGGTTTAAGAAATACCTAGATACATGTAAAGGACAATAGAGTTAATTGTTCCATCTATTATCAATGATCTCCCAAATAGGCCCATACTTAGCAATTATATCCTTGTATGATGTCTTTATTTGATATTTTTCCTGATACATAGCCTCATAAATGTGATCCATGTCCAATTCCTCCCCATCCACCAACCATAACACCTTAATAAGGGGATCACGAAATTTCACAACTGTTGCTAAGTTTTTCCAAAAAGGGTTCTCAAAAACATTATTTTTGGTGTATTTTCCATCTTATTTGTGAGCACACTAAGGTCAATTCCATTCATCACTAGAAAAAAAAATTCTCAAGTTTTCTTCTTGGGAAATGAAATATTTCAAAGTGAAAAAGTAAGTTGCAAATCCCATGATGACAATCATAAAAATGTTCTTTCCACCAATGTTTTTCCTTCTTAGGTTGAATACCCATGAGTTATTGTAGATATATTTTTCAATGTTGTAAGCATGATCTATAGTATTTTTTAGCACTGGAAGTCACCTCTGGATTGTAGTAGAGGTAAGCCCAATACCCATCAGTTGTATGTCACAATGAATAAATTTAAGGGTGGTCTAATGGATGCAGACTCAGGATAATATTGCTTTAACTCAGAAACCTAGACTGGCATGCCCAGACAGATGAGGTCTCAATCTAACTTCAGTCAGTAAGTTGCAATAAGAGTGAGTAGGGGGAAGAACCTGAGAATAATGAAGAGGTATTCTATGGACATCAGGTCTTCCAACAACCTAAAGAGGAAAAAATCAGAAGACAAGATCCTCTTGATTTAGAGTTTTGAGAAACTGAATGAAATTATCACTGAACTGAGATCAAACATACATCAAAATTGAGCAAAAATAACCTGACTGGATCATCCATGCCCGAGTCATTCAGTGTTGGGAGAGACGCAAGACATGGACTAATTAAAACTGGTGGCAATGTCCCTATGATCAAACATACATCAAAAAAACATAACTACCCTCAACTGGATCCTCCATGCCCAAGTGTTTCACCACAACTATTTACAGAGATATGAAAATAAGCTAACTTTCATTAAATAAGAAGTCTCAAATGTAGATACATAACCAGAAAACTAGAGGATTTACTAAAACTTTACAATTGGGAGCCTAGCTCAACCATCGACCCTAACAAAATATGAAGAAGACTCCTATATACTCAGAGCCAAAACACAGAAGCATGCTCAAGTGACTGCATTGAAGGCATTACATCTGCATGCTTCCTGACAGACTGTGCATGAAGTCTTTGGTCAGACGCAATCACATTTCAGAACAAACCTATAGATGAGTTGACTAACTGACAGTCCTTCCCTAGGATTTCCATTTATGGTGGAAATGATGTTCAACTTCCACCACCCAACCTCAATAAATGCTTCATTGATATCGGGGAAGACCCAAGTAAACTCTACACCTGTAGGATGCAGCGGCCTTTGCATTTTTCCATCTGGATCTGAGTCAGATGGTTGTGGGGAGGTCTGCTAGTAGATGTGTCTTATGATGAAGCGATGGTGCTCTCATCATGGAATATCGTATGGGAGATGTCTAGGTGGTCGACCGCAAATGGGGAAGAGAAGACTGAGGATAGCATGGGGTCCACACAAGCAAGAGCTGATATGTAAAGGGATGAAGGTGATGTGGAGTGAGGTAGCACAAGTGGTGAGAGATGAGAATGGGAGAAGCGGAAGGTGGGACAGTGAGTGGAGGACAGGTGTGAGGGATCGAAAGTTATAGGGGGGTGGGGTATGTGACGAATAGAGGAGAGATATGATGTGGGGGGCAGCTTTCGGTAGGACAAAGAGGCCACTTGTCAACCTAGGATAGGGAGCTATATGCACATGCACATATCGGGGTTGCGAAAAGAGGTTTGATTCTTCCACGCTTTTGGGCTCAATGTGTGTCTTTGGATGACACGTTGCACCTCCACAAAACCACTATTTCTCCCCCGACTTGCTCTACAATTTTTAATGACCGCACATGTTGAGGCCCCGATATGGCCAACAACCGTCGATCTAGAGCATGCAAATATTAGCCACCCAGATTTACGCATGTCTTATCATTTGCATCAAGGGGTCACATCAGTCATCCGACTTAGGATAGAATCCAAAGTGTGGGTTTTTTTCCCTCTTTCTTCCATTCCTTCGCCAAGGAGACAATTTCTTAGGAAAACACCCTTCCTTACAAAAATAATGTGATAACATTAGGCTCCATGGGGATGGATTTCTCCCTACGAGAAGCCAAGAACTCTTCTGCAGTTTCAGTGCCTTACTGTTGGGTTGAAGTCTCCTACTAGAAAACAAAATAAATAAAAACATAATGATATTTACAATGGAGAGACATTGAATGCGGTTTCAAACAAAAAATATTTTCAGGAAGTGCCAATTTATAGGGCCACCAAAAACAATTTCACCCTCCAAGTTCTGCAACCCGTAAGTGTTGTTTGGAAATGCTTCAGAAATCTTGAAGGGACCGACCCAAAGGGCTTCAAATTTTCCATGCATGCCTTTACCTTGTCTTGGCACATCCCATTTAAGTACTAGATCTCCCAGCTGGAAATCCTCTTTTCTCACCTTTCTATCAAAGGCTTTCTTGATCTTCTGTTGACGTTCATGCGCTTTGTCCAGTAGTTGCTCTCTAGTCTACTGCACTTCTATGAGTTGATGAATTCTTTTGCTCATATATTCAGGTTCTCTGTGGCAGTCTTGGAATAATTTCTCTATAGGCAGGGCAAGATAAGAAGGAAAAACTACTTCAGTCCCATATACAAGTTGGAAAGGAGAGACACCTAGGGACCTTTTGTTGTTACTCTATCAGCCCACAGAGAAAATTTGAGCTTTGAATCCCATGCTTTCTTATTTTCCTTGTAATGACCCTTTTCTTATTACTATGAATAATTTCATAAATAAACCTAAACATTGGCTAAATTATAATTAATTATTATATAACCTTAATTGATTATAAGTTATTAATTAATTATTTCGATTATACTTAG